>JACEGR010001047.1:0-193602 GCA_014170235.1 Listronotus bonariensis
TGAACTCCCAAAGTACCATCAACGGTGAAACACCCTGGTAAAAAAATAACTAAACGAGAATTTTTTAAATTACTTGTTTTAAGTTTTAAAATTAATTGATTTTAGAAATAATTCACATTTTATGCCGCTAGATGGCTCTTTATTTTATTGTTTTACTAAGTACTAAAAACAGGATTATCAAAACCTAAAACGTATGACAAAAAGAATATTTTCAGTGTAGGTAACAAGCACTCTAGTGGCACACAATAAATGTAAATTATTACTGAAATGATACTAGAAATTTAGTCTATGCTCCAAATATGATTCTTATCGGTGTTTGCTTAAGCAAACAATATAAAAAACCGGTATTAAAAAATTAAACTTTTGGCCATGGCAAAATACGAAACTGACCCACCGTCCCTCACCGGGCTCCGTACTTTGAACGGGAAACCCAGAAAACGCGTTGATAAATTATGCTCGATAGTTCATTCGACGCAAGCGCGTGAACATTCGATGACAACGGGTAACCAAGCGCACAAAAACATTAGTTCACCCATAAAAAGTAACTTTTATTTCGCGCACGTTATAAAATTGCCAATACATTCAAATCAGTGATTTTAACTCGAAAGCCAATGACATTTTGAAAAAGAAATACGAAGGTAAGCCATTATTTTAACATTTAGCACATCCGCCTTGAGCTTCGCGATGGATGTTTAAGTCACCCTGTATTTATTTATTTTTACTCTTTGATCTTAACCTTTTTACGTATTTAAAACACATGGTATGTTTTTGAGAAAAATTACCCTTTTTCTGGTCTCTTAAGGAGAGTTAGCTTTGGGCAGATACTAACTGTTTTTTATTGACATGTTCGTATAGAAAAATAACCGAAGTAAGTCATGTTTTTAAAAACTTCACGTGCCTTTTTATTTCTCACGTGTTTTTAATTACGCATGGTTGTTGAATAAGTGTGCATGGAAATATTATTTATTTTCTTCATGACCGTGAAGGAACCAAAGAAAAATATACATGTTCTCAATAGGTTTTTAGTGTAATATACTGTAAATAACTGTAGTTAACTGTTATCTTAATTTTTCTTTATTTTCTTTTATTTTATACATGATTGGTCAAAACTTATATTTAAAAAAATTTAGGGGCGTTTGTGATAGGCTACTACTGTTTATAATAAACACAAAAGAAGATGTTGAAATTTTAAGACTATAATATACCTTTAAGGGTTGTGTTCTTTCTAGTATTTACATTTGTGCTGAAATAATCTAATTTCTGCTAATATATATATTTTTTAATGCATTGACAGCTGTTGGTAATTTTATTTTTTTGCATAACTTGCTAACTTAACTGAGCAAGTGGTAATACTGTTGCAATATCCAAACACGCAATTATGTCCGCGTATTTCTCATGGAAATAAAATACAGGCATGATTTTAACACAAATTATGCGAAAAATTAAATAACCGCTGATAATAATGACAATTTACGAAAAACAATTTTTATTCCAACTCAAGGTGCTAATTATTAAATTACCTATGCAAATAAGTCGCAACAATGTTTTTTTCATTATTTTAGAATTTATGTCTTTGCAACCCTAAAATCCAAATAAAAAGTGAATAGTATCATTTTTGCCTAAAATTAGTCATAGTCAATTAGTCATAGAATTCATATCTGGAGTATCTCGGATACCTCGGCGGCCATCCTGTATAGTTTAATTAGGTTTAACCTAGAAAATGTTCTCTTCTATTTTTATACAGTTCTTGGGTATCATTTTATCCTAAATTGTGAAAATGATTTTAACCTATGGATTGTCTAACACCTTAAAGTTGTAAAAAGGTCAAAATATGGATTTTTATAATAAATTATTGGTCATTTTTCAACTAATTTGTATATGTGTAATAGGTATTTAAAATTTAAGATTATTTACCACAGATCCCTTAAAAACATACTGCAAATCAAATATTGGTACAAAAAGAAAATTAATTTCATTTAACAGTTTTAGCTAAATCGATAAAATAAAAAGTTGTTATTGTCACTATAATGGGTTAGTAAAAGTACTGCAACTCCTTAAATATCTTTAAAACCGCTAAAGCTATATTAACCAAATTTGGTATGTGGAAGGTATCGGGCATGGCACCTTGCCAGATTTCCTTGTTTTGTGCTACACATTGTAATCAACAGAAAATATCCGAGACAGAATGCCATCGATGACGAATATAAACCAAAAAGAAATATGCGTTTAGGGATCGCGTTACGACATAAAACCTTTTCAAGTGTTTAGAATAGTTAAGTAATATTTTTAAGAGCAGTTCAATATATCCTTTCGTAGACACATAAGCTAACATTTGTTAAATAATGAGACCGTTGATTTTATAGTAATAAAATTGTTTTGAAAAGAATAGTGTTTTACAGTTCAGGTGTGGGGTAATTCGCGCAAAGATAGATTATCTGAGTGATTAAATATAGTTTAGTATTTTAAAAGACAGTTTTGTTAATTATTTAGTGGACAAATTTAGTATTATTTGTTTTGTTATTGTGTTTATTTATTGAAAATAAAATGAGTCGCAAAAGGCATTACTCGTCAAGTTCTTCTAGTGACTCATCATCCAGTGAACGTTATAAAACCAGGTCATCTCGTACCACTAATAGTTTACACCGTGAAAAACAAAATGATAAATCCCTATACGGGGGTAAGTCAAAAAGACGTAATATAAATAAGGAAAGTAGGCGCTCTACATCGTTAGATGTTCGCTCAATGACTCCTCCTGTTACGACAGAAGTCATGAACAGAGATAGAGACATAACGTCTGTTCAGGCCTCCACATCTTCTGTATACTCTCGAATTGAGCGTCTGGAAAACTTGCTTGAAGTGGCCGTTAGGCAAGGTTCACGATTGCAAGTCCCTAAGCAGTTAGTTCTACGGAGCGAATGCATTCCTGAATTCAATCCAGAGAACGAAAACCTATCTGCAGAAAGATGGCTTCATAAAATTGATCAAATAAGAGTGATCAACGAATGGGATGACATAACGACTTTATATCACGTACAATCGAAGCTAACTGGCATGGCGAAGAATTGGTACCACAGTTTAGCGAGCTATCCAACTACCTGGGAAGAGTGGAAGAAATGAATTTACAAAAGTTTTCCGGAACATGTTGATTACGCAACAGTTCTGCGAAAAATGTTAAATAGAACCAAAGAACACTTAGAAACCCAAGAAAAGAAAGCTAAGGTATATGAAAATCTTAAGAAAAAGAAAGAGGCTATTAAAGAAGCATTCGATAAGGCAAATAAAAAAGATATGCAGCTTCAAGCTGACATGACAAATAAGAACAAAACAAAAAAAGACTAAAGAACAAATCGTCGAAGAACAGAAAAAAAATTGTTTGGTTAAAAGCAGTGCAAAATACGAAAACATTGCCCGTCACACGATTTTTGGAAAATATTATTGAAACGTTTGGAGTACCTAGACGAATAATATGTGATCGTGGAACGGCTTTTACGAGCAAAACGTTTCACTGAATTTTGTCACAATTTGGGAATCAAACGAGTCTTATGTGCCACGGCAACTCCAAGAGCCAATGGACAGGTTGAACGAATGAACCGGTCAATACTAAGTTCATTAATGGCAAGTACCAATGACGAGACTCGTTGGGACTCAATGGTTACGAATGTTCAGTGGGGAATTAACTCTACGGTAAATTCCAGCACTGGTAAAACACCTTACGAGATTTTCTTTGGGTACCGGCCACGTGGAGTGAGTGATTCGTTTCTTGCTACAGAAGTGGTCGACGATACTCGAGAAAATCTAGACATGTTACGAGATCAAGTATCACAGACACTTTTGCATAATCAACGGATGCAAAAAGATAGTTACGATAATAGGCATGCCCGTTTAACGAAATTTACGATTGGCCAACATGTTTTAGTTCGAACAAATAAAAGCTCTAATGACGGAAAGAGCCGAAAGCTTGAACCGAGGTATAAAGGCCCCTTTGTGATATCTAAAGTACTAGATAGAGACCGTTACGTGGTGGTGGAATTACCTGGTTCAAAACATTGTAGGACAGCTTATACGGGCATATGTCCTTCAGAGAGGCTAAAGCCTTTTCTTACGTTGGTTTCACAGAGTGAAACTAGTGACGAGGATAAAACAGAATAATGTGTTTTACCTAGTCAAAGCAAAATAAATTGTAAAATATTATTATATCTAATGAAGTGTTTGTTTATTTTGTTACAGTGGTCAGGACCTAAGGACGCCTTCACGAGGACGCGAAGTACCGCAGGTTGGCCGACTGTAATCAACAGAAAATATCCGAGACAGAATGCCATCGATGACGAATATAAACCAAAAAGAAATATGCGTTTAGGGATCGCGTTACGACATAAAACCTTTTCAAGTGTTTAGAATAGTTAAGTAATATTTTTAAGAGCAGTTCAATATATCCTTTCGTAGACACATAAGCTAACATTTGTTAAATAATAGAGACCGTTGATTTTATAGTAATAAAATTGTTTTGAAAAGAATAGTGTTTTACAACATATTTATCTTTTTCGTTTTTTTAAGGAATGTTCCATTTATTTTTATTGCAAAAAATTACGTAGTCTAAATTTAATAAGTCTACAAATTTTCAAAATTCAATTTTTACTGACTATGACAACACCACATTTTAAGTAAAAGTTCAAATATCTCTAAAACCACTTAATCTGCGTTTACAAATTTTGGCGTTTAAGGGTTTATGGGTACAGTAGATTTAAACAGTAATACAGCCATTGTTGCCAGATTTTCCAGTTTTGCGCTACATGTAGTATTTTGGAATTTTAAATGAAATTTATTTTAATTGCAGTAAAATGAGCGTGCCAACTTTAGTAAGATTCCAACTTTCAAAGATTAATCTTTACTAGTTACGGAGATATGACAACACCGAATTCTATTAAAATTTGGCAACAATGCTGATATTACTGATCAATAAGGCATGCCAAAAAATCCTTAATTACCAAAATAAATACGTGTAGCACAAAACTGGAAAATCTGACAACAGTGCCGATATCACTTTTAAATTCCACATATCCAAAACACTTTAGATACCAAATTTGGTAAATGCAGCTTTATCGGTTTCAAAGATATTTAGAAGTTGCGGTACTTTTTACTAACACAGTATACTATTTTGTGTAGTAAAGTAAAGGAAATACCAGAGTTGTAGATTTTTTCTTGTATTTTTGTTTCAGTGTTAAAAAATGTATGTCAGGTTTAGTTACCTTAAAAAAATTCTTAAGGAAACAAGCAATTACTTAAAATGTCAATATTAAAACCAAAAAATTATAAAGTGTCATATTTAAAATTGGGCTAAAGAATTGGCCCGAACAATTTATGGTAAAAATTATATCCCATGTATTTATAAACTATAACTAAAATGTTTTTTTTTTTTCTAATTATTTTGCTTTTTTTTTTCAGGTAAGACACTTGTTTATAAACAGAATGTGCTGATAACATAGATAACGATATAATAACTGTAAGTATTAAGTAGTTTTGGCAAATTTTGTAATTGCAAGTTTTGAAATTGTCTCGGAAATTGTTAAGTACACTAAATCTGATAAATAAAACTAATTCGAACCAGCAGTTATATTCACTAATTTAAGTTATTATTTATAAAAATAAAAAAACAGTTTTTACAAAGCAAATAATGATCCTAAATGGTTAATTTTTAATGAATATGAAAAAGATGTTTAATTTTTATTAAATATAATTTCCAAAATTTCCTAATTAAAATAGAAGATAAATGTTTTTATCTTTTATAAAATATTTATTAAAACATTGTTTATTATTCAAAAAAATATTGATAAAAACTCCTAAATAAAAAATAAAATAATAAAATAATTAATTTTTCTTTACAAAAAACAAGTGTACTTACGAGTCTAATTCACTAATTGACAAAATTTAACTTATTTTATATACCCCGAAATGTATTTAAATATATAAGCCTATCTTCGTTTGACCTAAAAGAGTTTACAGAATTATTTTATCACGTTACAATTTCTTCTTACAGTCAAATGTTTTTTTAACTACCTTACGTTGTGACGACATTTTATTGTTTTTTTCGTTCGCTTCAAACAAGTATTATCTTGTTTAAGATTGATTCAAAATGTTGAATAGGAAGTGTAAACAAAGTTCTGATCGTTTTTGTTATGTTTGTGGACAGTTCACATTTTCAAAAAAGGGAAGACCCATTGCAGATTTGTTAAAAAATGCATATCTTTATTATTTTGGATTTCTTGTTGCAAATCAAGGTAAAAAACGAGTACCTTATGTGTTTTGCGACAGCTGTAGAAATGTGTTACTTCAGTGGTCATCAGGCGAAAACGTTTACCTTTCATTTGGTTCACCAATGACATGGAGAGAATCTAGTAATCATGAAAATGATTGTTACTTTTGTGTTATGAAGACATTGGGAAATAATAAAAAAATAAGGCAAGTATTATATATGCTGAAGTGCCGTCTGTTACGAAGCTCATTTTACATTCGAATGATCTACCACATCCAGTTTGTCCGGGTAATTCGAGTACAAGTTTATTAGGTGACAATGAAAGTGATGTTGAATTTAAATCGATTTCTAGTGATTCCCACTTCAAGAAAATACTCCAAATTTACTTAACCAAGCCGAATTAAATGATCTTATTGGAGATTTACAACTATCAAGATTTAAAGAAGAGCTTCTTGGTTCCCGCTTACAACAGTGGAATTTATTACGATCTGACACAAAAGTTACGTTTTTTAAAAACAGAAGCAACGCGGAATTTTTCAAAAAGGAGGTAAATATTGTTATTGTGCTGATATCCTGGGACTTTTTGAAGCAATGAATCAAAACCATGATAAAACAGAGTGGCGCTTATTTATAGACTCTTCGAAAAATAGTCTAAAAGCTTTTTTATTACATAACGGAAATATAAAACCGTCCATACTAATACGACACGCAGTAAATTGTAAAGAGAGCTATAAAACAATGAGTATTTTAATAAATTTAATAACGTATAAAGAACACCAATGAAAAGTGTGCGGTGACCTCAAGGTCATTGGTATGTTATTAGGATTGCAGAGTGGTGACACAAAATACTGTTGTTTCCTTTGTTCGTGGGACAGTAGAGTGAACCAACATTACTATTTTAGAAAATAATGGCCTATTCAAAATGAGTTTATTCCGGGCAAAATGAACATTAAACATAAGCTGTTGGTAGATCCAAATAACAATACTCTTTCCCCTTTACACCTCAAATTGCGGCTCATGAAAAATTGTGTGAAGGCGCTTGACAAAAACAGTGATGCTTTCCGGTATTTACAAAAAAATTCCAAGCATTACAGAGCGAAAACTAAAAGAAGGTTTATTTGTTGGTCCACAAATCAGTAAAATTATGAAAGATTCTCAGATTGAAAGCCTTTTATTTGTTAATGAAAAATCTGCTTGAAAATCATTTAAAATTGTTGTGGAAGAATTTTTGGGAAATAAAAAAGCGAAAATTACAAAGAAATTGTTACCGATTTATAAAAAGAATTTCAACGGATGGGAGTAAACATGTCTTTAAAGATTCATTTTCTGCACTTGCAATCTGAATTTTTTTCCTGACAACTTAGGAACTATGAGTAACGAACAGGGGAAATGTTTCCACCAAGATTTAAAGATTTTTAAGGAACGACTTCGGGGATATTGGGATGAAAATATGTTAGGGGATTATTGTTGGACCATTATAAGAGAAATGGATTTAAAGAGCTATAAAAAAAGGCTAAAATTAGTCCTTTTAATTTTTTCTTTGTAATAATACCAAAATTATGTATTCCCATTAAGTAAATAAATATTTCTTAAACCAGACGTGACAGATTTTTTTATTAATTTTTCTGGATAATTCTACTTAAATTAATAATAAAATAACAGCTTTTAGTTGGGGTAAAAAACGGTTTAAACTAGTGATTAATGTCTTTTTTACTTGACAATACATTTTCGTTATCGAAACTGTTAGATGAATAAATCTAGTTATTTATGCAGAAGGAAGTTTTTGACAGATCAAAATAGTATTCCATATTTCTAGTCTTGTTAGGCAACTAATAAAGGAACCAAGGTAAAAAAATTAAACTTCTATACAATGTGTCCCGCTTGTTGGGAATACACTTATTTTCTTAGTTAATATAATTAATAATAACAACCAATATAATAATAATAACAACCAGATTTTTTGTTTTTTGTTTGTGGTAATTGTATGTTGGAAAAACAAAGTGTTTGGCACAATTAAAATTTTTATTTACCATTGACGTAAATTATTGTCTATGATAAAAAGGCTTTTTAGTTGAATAATATTAGGGCTAATTTTAAACAATTTATCCACACAAATTTAAAATCAGCATTTCTATATATTCTTTAATTAGTGTTGTCAAAATGGCAAGCACTGACCCCACGCCAATGGCAAATTAAAATGTTTACTATGCCAAATACTCATTATTAATATTTAAGATTATAGGGTGTATACATAAAAAGTGGGACATACTGTATGTAATATTACTATCTATATGACCCTGAATTTTATTTAAACGGATATTGAGTCAGGCTAAAAGAATCAAATTTCCAACTAAATGTTTTATTTCTTATCTTTGCTATTTATTTTTAAACCATAGATATCTTAAATGCTATTAAATCATATTATTATTGCAACTCACACCGTGATAACAATAATAAACATGGATAAAAAATAAGTCGCGGTTATTTCAGCATCTACAGTGCTAAAGTAAAGTATACTTATTATTATTATAAGTAAAATTCTAATAATACTAATCCTCTACACCAATAACCATTAAGTAATTATGAATTTTAGTTAGCATTGCTTAGACTATCAACAATCATTGAATTATATCTTGGTAACTACTTTCATGGACTAGAATCATCCGATTTTAATTTAGCTTATTTAATTATTTTATATCCTTATTCAATTTTTCTCTCGTAATTTAATTTAGAGTCTCTTTGACAATGTCGTGTCAATTCTTGGTTTACTAAAATAATTAATTTTTCTTTACATATATTAGTATAAAGTACTAGAAACAAAGCATACTTTATTAAAATCAAAACATTAACATAGTGATATTATTTATCAATCGACGGATAATTTGCCCAATATAAAAATATGCAACAAATATACTTAAATAAAAAAAATACTACCCAACCTACAAACCATATCAAAATAATTTATAAATAGATATCCGTTAAGTTACCATTAAAAACAAATATATATCACAGACTAGATTCCAAATAATTAACAATTAGAATAATAAAAAATACATCACAGTGCATAGTAAATATCCTGCAATGCTCAGCAATATCCCTCATCTACAGGTCCTAAGCTGTTTCTCAAACAATTTGCGCTCCTAGAAGAAATCCAGTTGAGCTAAAAAGCTATTTGCTAGCCTAGCTGATCTAATCAAGAATGCATTTTGGCCCTAGTTAGTACCATGGAAATCGACTTGGAAAGAATGGTTTGATCTTGTTTCCTGAGAGGGAACATGAAGTCCAATTTTACTTGCATGCCATGCCTGAAGATGGCATTAAAATCGCATTTTTTATTATTTATTTAATTGTGAAACTACCTAATTCCAGTTTTTATAGAAAAATGTGAGTTTGATGCCATCTTTAGCCTTATGTTATAGGGCTAAAGATGGCAATGCATGTTTTATTAAAAATGGTGTTAGGTGGTTTTACAATTAAGATGACGCTATATTAACTAAATCCCTGGTAGTACGCTGAATAGAGCCCAAAATTTGTAAGCATTTAGGGATAATTGAGTCTAGATAGAGTGTAATCTGGCATTACTCCCTTTTATTTGAGAAGGCAATATTAAAGGAGTTCTTCTAATATAATAAACATGGTTTAAGGAATTTCTTTTTCGACTAAAGATCAATAACTGGAATTTATTAATATCAAGCCTCATTCCGTTCTGATAGCACCACAGAGTCAAACAGTCCAAATCTGATTGAAGCTCGCTGCAGTCTTGTTGATCCTGAACTCTCATATAAAATTTTAGATCATCAGCAATAAAAAAAAAAGAAACTGTTATTATGTAGAATAAGCTGAGTTTATTAGCTAAGACTTTAAAATAAAATCTTATTTAGAATAAAGTTTGTAAGTGATAAAAATAATAATACAGAATTTAATTAAACTCCGTAATTTGGCGAAAACGTCTTGGTCACATTTGTTTACAGCTAAACATTGTCTTGATTTTGAAGGAAGCATCAGGTGTTTAAAAGGCAAAATATGAGAGTTTTTTATTAAAAAAATTAAAATAAATAATAAAGCCATTTTAAATGCTATTCTAAATGATGTTTTGCTTAAATTAAAAAAATCTTTGAGAAAAATAATAATTATTACGTTTTGGCTTATAAAAAATCAACATCATATTTTTTTATATATATTATATATATTGCGTCTAAAAAATATGTTGGTGATTTTTGCACGGAGGTACGCAATAAATTGGACAAATTATATTGGCGCTAAAACCTAATTTTTGATTTTTGTCAGTTACGTAATTTTGCTATATCGCCGACGTTATTTTTGGCACCTTTCACCACGAGCGTAAAATACCTACAGCTCGTAAAAAACAAAAGTCGATTTACTTCATTCTTCCTTGGCTACTTGTCTTAAATTAAAAATAATGATTGCAGTAAAGATTAAAATTTAATAAAATAAATGTTTATCAGTAAAAGTGTGACAAAATAACATCTAAGGTGCTGGTGATATTGTATTCAGAATGTCCTACATCATCGTAATAAGATGACATATACCGGTGGTTCAATTTAAAAGTAATAGTAATATTAACTAACCATAATTATGTCCAATATCAATATACCAACTTTTATTTTTTAATCCTAAAAGGTAAAAAGTTGTTTCTGTAAATTCTTCCATTATAAACAATAATCATTTTATTGAAATTTTATTTATTTGTTTGATGCTGATGCCATATTAACATCGGGGACATTGGTAAAAATTTGGTCGGCAACATTCTTCTTTTGATACAATAAATTTTTAACATAACCTTTAGCGACAAAACCAGCCACCATGTCTTTTTAACACATCTATGGTTGCTCCCGAGTCGGCAAGTAAAGAAGCTGATGATCTGCGGAAATAATGCCTAGTATATAACTACGACTGGTAGTCGCAAATAGCCAGGAATTCTGCTTAGTAGCGGTCCAAATGTATTTTTTTCTATAGGCTGAGTTCTGCATTTCCCATTTTTTTAGGACACAAAAAATCTTGATTGCTGTGTAAATGGCCTTTTTCCGGCAACAGACGACATGCCAAGGCTTGGCAAATGTTCGTTCGTTCAAACGTTTTCGCATCCCAACGTTGGCTTTGCTTTGCCTATGTTTTGCATACTTACGATGCGGGAACGTTTATGCGAGTGGACATTTGCCAAGCCTTGGCGTGTCGATCTGTAGCCGGCTTTAGACGATTATATTTTCTCACTATTTCCACTACATTTGAAAAGTTTTTACTAGACGTTTTTATTACAAACTAGCGATCTTTTCCTGATTTTGTGTTTTTACAACAGTATTTTTCTTGTTTTTGGTGTTATTTTTTGCTTTTAGGTATTGGAACTTTTGTTTTAGATTAGTGTTTATTTTTTGTAATTAAATTAGGTTGTTATTAGTGTAGGTGCAAGTTACAGAAAATTTTTAGCCTTTATACAGGGAAAATGAACTCTTGGTTACTTCTTGAACGGAATTTATTTATAAATCGTTATTAAATTATATTTTTAGGTTTATCACTCTTGACATCAAACATGCAACATTTAGCTGCTTATTGTGCAGATAATATTACATTTCGCTAAATTATATAGACGATTTCATCCCGTTTTAATATTCTACATTGATTAGTGTAGTTCAGTAGAAAGCTTTGATATGTCATATATATTTTCCAGATTTGCGAATCTTACTTTAAATTTTACTTGTTTTTAGATCTAAAAAACAATTTAACGCTGATGTTAGTAATTGCAAATTTTAAAGCAAATGTCAGTGTATTTTAAACTATAATAGCAGCAGAGATTTCGTCGTTGAAAGAGGAAATTGGTGGTGGTAGCTTGGCAATTCGTGCTACTTTGTAAACGAGGAATTTTTGTCAATAACAGAATAAAAGTATTTATCTTTTTTTCTCAACAAGTCAACAAGCGATAAATACTGTGGCCAGACTTGTCCAAAATATCGAACGCAACTGATGTCGCTCAGCACATGCATTATTCGAGCATGGTGTACGGTGGGTAAGCTAATATTTTAAAAGATTTATGTGGTAAATGTAGATGCGCGGTATTAACCTCACGTGGCATGTTGCATGTTTGATGTATCGTTGGTTGACCACTTTCCTGGCATAACATAGAAAAAGATGGAACATAAATATCGCGGCCCAAGGTATTTGCCGCACCTTCTGATTTGATGGGATTTGTTTTTTTTTTGTTGTTGTTGCGTGTCCTTCTTTTCTTAAATTATACTTAACTATATAAAACCCGTCGAAATTTGGCGGGTTTAATTGAGTAAATTTATACCTGTATATATTCAGACAAAGACTCCAATTCTAGGCATATTTGTAAAAAACAAAAATGTTAAATATATACGTAATCCAATATCGAGTTAAATCTTAAGTTCGCGGAGGTCAGGATTACAAAACTTAAAAAATAAACACATCTGGTGTAAATAATTAATGAGATAATTTATTATATGTTTATTAGATGCATTATCACAATTATTTCAGGATACAATTATTAACAATTAAATTATTTCAAGTTGTTTTTAAATTGGATATTTTTTTAAATCATTTAAAAAGTAAATTTTACATTTTATTTCTGAAAAGTTTTATTATTTACAGGACTAAAATATAATCCGTTTTATTTTTAACTTACTCCGTTCTATTTACTGGATTAAATTTTTGGTGGTTTATTAAAAAAACAAATTTTATATTTCATAACAGACAGTTCAAACAAATTAAATTTAAAATATGCAACAGGTCTCGGTGACATTTAAAAATTCATTGTGGTTGTGTCTCTCTTGGAATAATATATTTAACTGTCGTGTACATTAGCAATTAAAATGACTTTTAAAATTTTTATTTATTAGTAGCTTTATAATAAAAATTTAGGGACACTTATGTTAAATTAATTTATTTTTACTAAAAAAGGATTTTTCTGCACAAATACTTATTTCTTGGACAGGTCAAACAATTATATATTATTAATGTGATTTTAAACAGGTAATATATATTATAACCCATGGTCATTACCCACGGCCGTCATAAGGTGCTTTAAATGTGCATAAATACGATAATTTCTATATGTTTTCGACAACCCCCTTTTCTACATAATGCCGCCGCCAGACATTGGCCCAACTACGACGAACTTTCGCAAACAACCATTATGTGGACGGGTAGTTCGTCTGCATTCGCCTTGATTGGCTCAACTTTAACCACGCTCATTTCCATACGAAATACGTCGCTTTCAGCTTTACGAGTATTAAGCGAGATTTCGTATTTTAATCGGACATAGTTTCGAATAAAAGTATGTATAGGGCCCTAAAAGATTACAAATTTTCCGATCCAAGCCTTATTTTCGACCTGTATATCGTATTTTTTAGATATTACTCTATTTATTACTACTAAATCACTCAAGTTTTAAAACAACTGACAGTTCATATATTATTTACAAATAGTTCGCCAAATGTTTCGAATAATAATTCGGCCACAAGTTCGCCCAATGTGTGGCCGCAGCATAACTATATGACTTTTCAGCCAACGTCATTATTTTTTAGTCGCAATATCGAATAGGTATATAAAGTACTATAATTTTATAGTAGGTTACGATATTGATTTTATAGAGGGTGTCTGCTAATTAATGGTACACAGGAAAACCACAGAGTTTTTATGTAAAAATATTATATATCCAAAAGTTAAAAATAGGGAAGATACAGGGTGTCAAAGTAAAAATATATATTTTAATATTTTTTCGATAATTTTGGATTTGTTTTAAATATTTTAGTAAAACTCGGTATCTAGGGGTTTTTTGACTTGAGCTATTGAGATTGATATAAATTTTTAAGTATAAACTATTTAAATTTCTCTAAAACGTCCCAACTTTTTGTGCTACTCTGTATGTACCATCTAAGTAAACCAGTAAATTCCCCTATGCTTTGTACTTAAAAACGGTAAACTTTGTAAGAATGGCTCGGAGCAACCGGTAAGAATGGCTCGGAGCAACCGTTTTCAAAATATTTCCATTTAAATGTTTTAGTGCAACCCAAAAGTATATGGAAGAATACATTAAATCAGGTGATTAAGGTAGTACTACCGGTGTAAGAATTAATGTTCAGAAAATTATGAAACTTAGCATACTGGTACTTTATAATAAGAATATCAACCAGTTTTTAAAGGTCTAAAGAACTGAAAAGAAGTTTTAAATATTATAAAATAATTGCTTTTGACATTGATCCTTATGGGAAATCGCAGATTTTATTTTACTTAAGAAAAACTGATGTTCAGATTTTAATGAAAGTTGTATTAACGGAAGAAAAAACAATTCTTAGAATTTTGGTTAATTAAAATCTGACCTTTAGAGCTTGTGATAGGAGTAATTAATAAATAATTGAGAAAAATATGCTATAAGACTGACATATGGCAACGCCGTCGAAGGTTACGATGCGCCCGAAAAAGTTTATCGAATTCAGTATATGGGGACATAAAATTGATGCCAGTCCAATACGTTTTTCGGTTACAAGATCCAATAAGTGATAATTAATATCCGCAATAATTAAAAAACATGTTTCCTTGTGTTTTTAAGTAAACAATTCAACCACCATAATCCGATGTATCAATATTTACGTTAGTTTGACAGGTTAGGTGACTTCCTGTTTATCCTTAAATTTATGTGCTACTTGACCTTGTTTTACACATTTGTTATAATTTTTTCGTCCAGTAGCTATCTTGAAATTGTCATCTGTCAATTTTACTCTAAAATATAGTATTTGCCATATTTATTTTATTCCCTTAAGTTTTTACATTTTAATTGAGTTTTAAGTTGGTACAGTGTAAGAAAAGCTTTTAGGCTGATTTCACGTCCAACAACCACCGTGACACGATCACGCTTTATAATTACATGTTGTTTGTTAAAACGGTAAATTTACATAAGTTATTGCCATGTCACCTTTTAAAAGCAGACTTAATAATGATGGCCTTCTTTATTGAGAAGCGAGGTAACATTCCGTTGCGTGTTTGAAATGTTGTTTCAATAAATTTTATTTTCAATCAGAGCTGTGAGTCTTATCTCTTTATTCTAAATAGGTCGCTGAAATAATCTGTTTTTATTATGTTATTTTAAATATGCTTTTTACATGGAAATTAAAGAGAAAATGCTTTTGTTATTTGCGGGTAACTCGTCATCTGGTTGAATTTTGTTTCTGGATTTTGGGATTCACATTTTTACCAGCTTATCAAAAATATTCTTGTTTTAACTACTGTAAAATATTAATTGATATGTTCACTTAATAGCAAAATTCTTTCATTTACATGTTGTTTGTTAAAACAACAATTATTAAAAAGTTTTTACATTTGTAGTCGGGTCAACAGTAACTTTGTGGTAAAATGTTTATCACCTTTTTAAGACGCAACCATAGGTCTCAGTTCTCGTTCAGGCAGTCCCGTTAAGATTCTTATTTTATTGGATTATGATAAAATATCTTCGACCGAAAGGAACCCTTTACACCTTTGTTTAAAGTTTGCAACCTTCTTTGTATAGTAAGTATTTTTTTATATATAACTCCAAATTTAAAAAGTTATATTATATTAAATTTTTATTATTATTTTTTTAAGTTATCTTAACTTTTATTATATTATGCATGGACAGAATAGTTTTTATGGAATATAAAAGGTTTAATTTTCTTAAATGTTTATTAAACGTCTTATTTGTGGAGAAAAACCGAAATATTTTTATTTTTAGAGTCTTCGGCAAAAGAATGCTAAAAACTTAAGAAGTTGATGCTTTGTTTAAAATAAAGGGTAGATTATTATTGTATAAATGCTGAATAAAAATCAACAGTAGGGAACATTTTGTAGTTAAAAATGGCACAAACTAAGGTTTTATTTATTATAATAAAAGCTTTATAAAAATACTTTTTTGTTTTTTTTACTCTTTTAAGAATTTGTAAAAACGACTTTTAAAGATACAGCCCTATATAGCCTGTTTTAATTTTAAAAACATTTCTCAGTTCCTCTTTATTGTTTTTTTGATAAAAACGCACCTATTTAAAATAGGAGATTGAAATGTAAAGTAGTACTTCTTATAAATATTTTTTTATTTTGTTAAATTTAATCGATCAGTTAAATAACATAATAAAGTTAATTTTATTTATCTGATAGCATGATTGATAAAATGTTATATCGATCTTTTTGTAATATAGTTAACAAGTGTGTCAGGGTACGCGGCCAAAGGTGTCGACACTAAAACTATTAGTAACCTGGATAAAAATAGTGACACGAACACGAATTAAGTATTTTACCGAAAGAAGTTCGTTAAAAAGCTACTTTTATAGGTAAATTAGTAATTTTTAAGTACTACTTATAATAAATACTATAAAAAGTCTACACCAATTTAAGCAAGATCAGAGTGTAAAGCCGTGAAGCGATCGCTTTAGAGCCAGATCGGGAGGGACGCTAATTTAGGGTGAAAAGAAAGTAAAACTTTGCTATTTTTGGGCCTTTATTTTTATTTATCGTTTTTTTTTTAATTTATACATATGGAGGGGAGCAAAGTAAAGGTAAAGGGCTAAAATTTTGACCTTATGACCTTTTTTTCTTCATTGTACGATTATCATTTTTTTTTATTTGGTAACAGTTAAAGGTGAGAAAAATTTACTCTTTTGCTTTAGTAGAAAATAGACCTTGATCCCGCACTGAATTTAGGATAATTTATGGGTAAGTTGTAAAACAGTGGACCCGCAGTAATCCGTTCATACTTTTGGTAAAATTTCTGGATTTGTTAACCGTGGTTTTAGGTAACCCATACCCAAGGACCGTGAATAACAAAAGTTTTAAAAAGGTCAGTAAAAAGAACTACAAAAGATAACACAACCCTACAAAAAAAATGGAAGTTTATACACAAGAATTAGAAATATGTATTGCCATGTATTTTCCAACGCTGAATCCGAATCAGAGCTCGGAAATGGCCCTACACGTCTAGAATTGCCCTGAAATACGGTTTCCGGGATAAAGTGTGGTCTACAGCTAACTGAAATTTTGGCTAGGCCGGAAATATAACCCCTTAGGGTCCGGAAAATCGTGTTTTAGACGTGAAAATCACAACAGTAATATTTTCATGTACATTTGAATTTGGACGTTATACTATGCGTGAAAAGTTTATGGCCTGTGAAAATGTTTAGTTTAGAATCGAGAAAATAACCCCCTAGGGGCCAGAAAATAGTTTTTTAGGCCTAGCCATCACAACAGAAAGATTTTTATGTATTTGTAAATTCTGGAACTTATTCTGTACTCTAGTTTTAGGCTAGCTGAAAGTCGAAAATGGCGGTTTTGATATACCATATACCAATCGAGACATTGTCATTTTTATGTACTTAATTTAAAAGAACATGAAAATGTCGTCTTTGTGATTCCTACGTCTGAAACACAATTTTCCGGCCCCTAAGAGTGCCCAAAATGGAAGTTTCAGTTGGCAAAAACTTTTTAAGCACAGAATAAGTTCCAGAATTTAGAAATACCTAAAAATTTCACTGTTGTAATGTTCTGACCCCTAAACGGGTCATTTTTCCGACCCAAACGGGAAATTTCGGTTAGCCGTAGACCTATTGAGCACAAATCCTGCTTTGGCTTCAGAATAGACATTGGACCCCGCCTTTTCCCAGAAACTGTATTTCAGCGCCTATGGAGGCCCCTGGCGCCAATTCCAGACATGAAGGGCTATTTCTGAGCTCGGATTCGGATTCAGCGTCAGAAAAATACATGGGAATACATATGTCTGATTCTTGTGTATAAACTTTCATTTTCTATTTTTGGGGCTGTGTAATTTATTGTTTGAAAACCACTGACAGCCCTGGTCAAAACGTTAGATCTTATCGCACTTCTTATAACAACTGGACTAAAGCACAGAATTTTAAAAATAAAAATTATAAGTTTATTACGAAAAAGTTAAACTGTAAACAGTTGTACCAACAAACTAATAATATACGGTCATTAACCACCGGCAAAGAATAAAAAACTCGGAAAACACGTTTCCTTGTTCAATACTTCTTTTCGCGTAAATACATACTGAGCTACACGTCTTAATGCTACTGAAAGGCAGAAGTTGGTTTAATTCTTGGAAATTTATTAATTTTTTTATCTATATTAACAACAGTCAATGACCTGAGACATTTTCTTTAGTTGTTAAGATATGTTAAGTTTTTGCAGTAGTAAATTGTACAGGGTTTTTATGTATATTTTGGCCCCACTTACAGCGGGATAACTAAAGAGTTAAAAAAAAACTTGTAGAAAAGTTTAATAGCTTTTTTATCTGTTATCGTTTTAGCATGACAAAAGAAACAATTAAAGATCAAATACTTTAAAAATTAAAAGGGGTAAAACTTTTTTAAATGTGGCCTCTGTACATTATATCAGCATTTAAAAGTGCTTTAAAAAAGTTAAAAAAAAATACCACATTTCATACATACAGGGTGTCCCAACTCTATTTATACACAAAATAACTTTGCCCCATATAAGATACCAAAATAATCTTGAAACAAGAAATTTTGAGTTAAAATAAAAAATATTTATTCAAATACACTCTCTTTATTGACAGTACTGTATTGTACAAGGTGACTTAAAAACTTATTTTTATTGGCAAGTAGGTTTTTATTTTATATGGAACAGCCTGTATATTTTAACAATTTTTAATGCTGTATTAAATATTACATTAAAAATGTGTAACATACCATACCTCAATTATTGCTAGTTTTTTAAGATATCAGCAGTACGCTGATATACCCATTAACGATTAATTAAAAGTAATGAAAGAGAATAATATTTTGGTTGTTATTATTTTTTAATAATTTTGTCACTGTTAGAGTAACAAAATAGTTATTTTGGTACCAAGAGCGTAAAATAGCACTTTTACGCCCGCGGCTGTAAGTTGTGCCCGAGCGCCGCGAGGGCTACAATCAGCTGTGGGCGTAAAAGTGCTTTACACCAGAGATGCAAACAATATTTTTTGTACGACTGAAATTAAAATACAAGCATTTTCTGTTTTCTCAGCTTTTAATGTTTCAAATTGTAATCAGTTTATGTTTAATTAAATAAATTGTTGTTTTACAAAAAAAAATGAGGCATTATTTAATTTTATAATTTTTATATTTATTAATTTTTGCCCTAGGGCGTAAAGTGCAATTTACGCCCTCAAATGAGGGCGTAAAATTGTACTTTACGCTTGGTCGTACAAAAATATATTATCATGTAAACAAAACCCAAAATATAATTTTCTTTCGTCATTTTTAATTGTTAATCAGTATTAAAACATACTGTTGATGTCTTAAAATCAGCAATAATTGACGTATAGTGTGGTATAAATTTTTGATGTAAAATTTAATAGAGTCAAAACTTGTTTAAATATACACAGTTTTTCATTTAAAAAACTCAATTGACAAGAAAAAGTCTGTTTTTAAGACACCTTGTATATTAACTGGTACTGTCAATAAAAAATACGTATCTAAATAAAAATTTCTTGTTTTAAGATTATTTTTGTGTCTTGTACAGGGGAGAAGTTATTTCATGTATAAATAGAGTTGGGACACCCTGTATTCTACCTTTAATAGTTTAGAAAATATGGCCACTTAAATCTAAAAAAGGTAATATTATAATTTTCACTGGCAGTGGCACCTACACGGCACTAACCTTGCACCTATTTTTTAAATTACGTAGCGTAAAAATAAATCAAAATTTTAACTCTCCCTCTCAAATTAATCTAATTTTTTTATGATACCAAATTACTTTTACAAAAATATTTTTCGATCGCATTTAAATTTTAACTAAACTTAATCGACTTTGCATATATGTAAATACATAAACTGTTAATTAATATTAAAAAAAAGAAAAATAAGAACATTATTTTCAGTTTAAAAGACATTTTATTGTTGTGTCAACGATATATTTTTTGTTTTTATATTTATAACACACTAAAAGATTATCATTTTATTCTCTCTCTCAAAAAATCAAAACTTTTTTATGGTACATACTTTTAAAGAAATATTTTTTCTATCGCATTTAAAGTTTAACTAAACTTAATCGACTTTGCATAATATGTACGTAAATAAACTGTCAATCAACATTTTAAAAAGAAAAACAAAAACATAATTTTTAGTTTAAAAAGACATTTTATAGGATATTTTTATTACGTTTTCATGGTATAGTTGTGTCAAAGATATTTTTTTTAAATATATTTATAACACTCTAAAAAGATTATCATTTTATTCTCAAAACACCAGGTATAGCTTAGACATGCAGAAAACTAAGTTTTTTTAATCCAGATATCTCAAAAACGGTTGCTTAAATGAAGTTACCAAGTACACTCTTTTTATGTTAAATATCGATGGGTTTTTGATAAAACATCGTAAGCGACTTTCATCAATTTTACGGTAAACGATTTTTCCTCTCGATGTTTTGTCAAAAACCCATCGATATATTGAAGAATCTTATGTTAATCTAAAATTTGCGTATAGCGAAGTTTAAAAAGATCATTTATTCTTAATTCGTGCAAGATACCGCAGGTAGCGCCCTCCATTTACATCAAAATTTACAGCGGATTTAAATTCTTACTTCTAAATACCTTCCCTAGCTAAATATTGTGACAAAAACACTCATTATTAACACAATTAATAATAAAAAACTAAAACCAAAATAATTTCTTGACACTATACATATCTTAGAAATCATCAATTTTATGACTGGAGTAAGTTGGGTTAGATTAGATTAGATTAGATTGGGAGGTGGATTGCATATCCTCTAGCACTGCAACCTGCTCAGGTTTATTGTGTGTCCTCCGTCCATAGGTTAGAGCACGCTATCCAAGCCGGTCTGTTTAATCCAGACTCCACAAGCTTGAAACTGGCCCCTTGGTATATTTTGCCGCTTTAGGTTTTTCTTCACCCAGCCTTGCAAACCGCAGACGACAAAGGGCTTCGCAGTAGCACCATACGTGTTCTGCGGTTTCTTCCTCCTCCTGGCAGAACCTACATAGGTTTTCTTCTGCCAGGCCCATAGTTTCCAGGTGTTTATTCAGTCTGCAATGACCTGTCAGTTGACCCACTATTATTCTTACTGCCTTCCGGTTATAATTCAGAAGGTCTTTTGTAAATTCTGGCGAGTAAGCCTTGATGAACACTTTCGCCTGACGCTGTCCTGGTGTTCTCATCCACCAGTCTTGTGATTCCCTCATAATCCATGATCTAATGGATGACCTTACCTGGCATGATGGAATACCACAGTAGGGCTGGGGACCTACCATTGTCCTGCCAGCCCCCTCCTTTGCCAATTTATCAGCTTCTTCATTGCCTTCGTGGCCTTCGTGTCCTGGTACCCAGGCAATGGTTAGCTTGTTGGAAGTTGGGTTATATCGTCCTGTTTTAGCTTCTGGAAATTGTGGTAGCAGTTTTCCGCACCTTTTAGAAACACCCTGTATTTAAAATTTATCAGTTGCAATTTTTCTTTTTTTTTGTAATAATCAGAAAATACGGCGCTAATATAAAGTCGATGGAATGTTTTAATATACGACACGACGATTTAACTAGCTCTCTGACGTAGCCTAAACGATAGCACGTAGGTGTTTTATTACTTTGTTTACTTCCTGCTTCGTTACTGAAATTTACATAGCTTTGGAGTTCGCTTCGACTAATTTGACATTTTCATGTTCTATTTTTATTTAAAAAAAACTTAGTTAAATTCAGAAATTTACATTTTTTCATAAAAAGACATAAGAAATCGAACTCTTAAGTTTAGTACTAGTTAGGAAACACCCTGTATAGCTTATAAATATTAATACATGTGAGTTTTTATTTTAAAGACAATTGTTTCATAACTGGCACAAACAACTATAAACCTGTTAGCTGGTCCTGGGCGATACAAATCACTTGTAGTTCGATATAATGATGTAAAATCACTAACTGCCAGCAATAAATCTAGTAAGTAAAGGCGTAAACGGTAATTAAAAAGTAATATCACTGCAGTTATACCGCCGATAGTATTATTTTTAAACTGCAGTCTACCTTGACCGACATTAAACTGCTCGTTTCAGCCGAGACAGACCCAAAAATCTGTCGTCCTCGGATCTGAAAAGTTTAGATTTATTTATTCATGATGATCTGCAATAAAATTTCGGTTACACACGGGCGAGGCGCTTTTCACACTATTTTTGGTTAGATTTTTTTAAAAGTATTTTATTTAATATAAATCTCATAAGTAACTTCATTACAAGAAATAAGTTTCAAAGTCGTTTTTTATTATTATTTTTTTAATTTAACGCGGTGAACAAAGTCTTTGATCTCTAAGCCAGATAGCTCGAGTTCGATCCCTAACTGGGAAGACATTTTAGGTAGTAGTTATTTAGTGGCGTAGCTAGAGGTGTTGTTAAGTTGGGGCCCATACCATTTCATTATTTTTTTAAATTTTGGAGAACAATAAAAAAAGGTCTCCACCTCCAAAATGGGGTCCTCCTACTGTAACATGATATACTTTCTTAAAGTCGGGGACCCCCTTTTTGTATTTTTTTCTTTGTAAAAAAAGTTGACAACCAAAAAAAAATGGTGTCACCTCCTAACGGGTACCTTTCTTACTATAATACATCCGTTCTTCCTTTCAAAATTCAAGTTTCTAAGCACAAAATTAAAAATTTAACCTTCTTTCCTATATATACCCCCTTTTTGGGCCCTTCCAACTAGGGGCCCGTGGCGGACCGCCTCCCTCGCTATGCTACTGGTAGTTATTTAAAAATACCGTCCGTGGTGGCATTACCATTTTGTCCAAAAGGTGCCGTAAAATGCAAATACTGCATTTTTCAGTGGACAACGTTGACGGAACAGAGAAAAAATGGGTTAAATATAATAACCCAACACCCACCGTACAATGGCATTTAGACAGAAGCCTGTCACAAAGACAAAAGAAAAACTAAAAAGTTATACGTGGTGTTTTAAAACAAATGCAAAATATTTAAGGAGGTAATTTTTCGTTAAACATTAAGGTTAGTATGTTGTATTGACTGCGAGATTGACTCTTACAAAGCTGGAAAAAATAACAAAAACATTTAAATATTTTATTTAAAAAATATATATTTTATTTAAGTACCTAATGTAAAAAAATATATTAAAACGTGTGATTTATTTCTGACATTTTTTTGTCCGCCCCGACACTTAATGATTTACATTTTGTTAAGTAATCTTAGATTAATCTTTATTAAAATAAAAACACATAAAAGAAAAAGTTTATAAATAAACAAAGCAATACACATATGTTTTTTCCACATAAAGTTAACTTGAAGTATTTAGAAAAATACAAAATTTTGCATGACAGGCAGTATGGATTTAGACACAAAAATCTACAGCAGATCTTTTCTTCGTATCACACTGCTGGAATAAGTCTCTTGAGTTTCTAGGTGAGTCCCAGATCGGTGCTCTTGATATATCCAAAGGTATTGATCAGGTGTGGCATGCCGCTTCTTAGTAAACTTCCTCCTATGGTTTTTTAACTAAACTCTGTACTTGGCTCTCTAGTTATCTATCTGATCAACGTATAGCAGTTATTGTGGACGGCCATTCTTCAAGCTTTACCAAGTAAATGCTGGCGTGCCTTAGGGCTCAGTACTGGCACCAACATTGTTTCTTCTTCACATTAACGACCTTTCTCTCGTCCACGACGAATTCCATTTATAGTTTCGCCGATGATAGTACCCTTTACTCAAGTTTTCGGGCTCCTGAACCTGATTTAGAAAACAAACGCAGAGCGATGCAGATGTTTCTTTCGCAGGATCTTAATTTAATATTGGATAGGCGCGCCAAAAATCTCGTCCATTTTAATGCATCCAAGACACAATCATGTTCCTTGTCGCGAAATGAGTCATCAAATACTCATCCTTTACTTATAAGCGGTCAAGTTTTACAGAGCAAAGATACCTTGTGGGCGTTACCTTAACTGGCATAAACACATTGTATCTGTAGCCACGGCAGCTTCAAAAAGCTTGGATTTCTCTTTAGAATCAAAAAGTGTTTTTCCGCTTCTAATTTATACACTTTTTATGTGTCCCAAATCCCACCTCCCTTGAAATATTGTTCTTATATCTGGGGCATGGCGTCCCCCATAACCCTACGCATCCTTTATTCCATTCAAAAAAGAGCTATTCGTCAATTAATAATCCTTCACTTACAGAAAGACTTCCCTCTCTTGCCCATCGTCGGGCAGTGGGGGATTTATCTCTTTTTTTTTATAGGTACTTCTATGGTTTCTGCTCTGAAGAATTGCCCACTATAATTTCTCCTCTTACGGTTCCCAACAGAGAAACCACGCGTATTTATCCCTATACAGTCCAACTGGACAGGCCTCGAACTTCCCACTTTGTTCGTTCTTTTATCCCCAGAGTTTCTAGAATGTGGAACCTGCTGCCTCCGGAGGTCTTTTCTTCCCCCTCCCCAAATCTTTAAGTATTTAAGTCCCGTGTCAACAAACTCCCTCTCACCTCGCTTAAGGCTGAAAATATAGTGAAGCTGACAAGGAAAGCGACGCGAAAACAGCGCGAGAATCTCGTCGCTCTTACTATGTCCGCATGCATTTAATTACACGCGTTTGATTTAAGCGCAATGTCGCGCTCTTTGCTCGTCGCGCTGTCCTCGTCGCTATCCTCGTCGCTCCACAATATTTTCAGCCAAGACACCCCACGGTTTGTTAGTATTTAGGCTTTTAGCCTTCTTGGATTGTCCTAAAAAAAAAAAATCTAAATTTTTATCCCCTGATCCATTAAAATATTATTGTCCGCAAGCATTGTAATTTTGTGACAGCCACGTCCAAAAGAACCCAACTATAAAATAGGCAATTTTTTAGACACGAGGAGATACTTCCTCACTTGGATTTTAATGTCCCAGTTCTTTTTGTCAAGATGGTACATTGTAGAATAGTACAATACTCTATACCTATCTTGGGCAGGTTTTAAGGAAATAGCGTTAGAAATCTTATATTATCTTTTATTTCCGCCATTTTATCATTAAAAAAAAAGAAAAAAACCACAAATGCAATTTAGACTTGAATCCTGTTTTCTAAAGACATAAAAATAAAATTTTTGGTTTTATTGAAACTTCCACAAAAATTGACAACACTACCTCAATTAAATTTTGACATGATAACGTCTTATAATATAATGGAGTCAGATGCATGCACAAAAACATGACTCATGCGGCGTTCCATTTAAAGCTTGGAAGTGCAAGCGAGAGCGCGGAAGAGGCACAATTGGCGCGTACGACATCTGTTTCTCGGTCCGCCTTTTATACAATATTACATTTACATGTTTTCCTCAAGTAGGAAGTGCAGTGAAAAGTGAATGTGGTGTAAATTGTTTAATGTTTTTTTGTTTTTTTAAGCTGGAAATAAATTGTTAATGCCACATTGTTACTTGTAGTTGATCTGTATAATTAAATACCTTATGACGTTATCACTTAAATTCATCGTACGTAAACCGACTTTATAAGACAACCAATTTTTTGTGTGCCTATAAAATAACAAAAAAAATACATATTTGAAATGCAGATAATATACTTGTTTAAAAAGATTATTTTATAAAAAGGTAGATTATAATTTTTATTACCTATTGGTAGCTTATTAATTTTATTATGTTATTAAAATGTGATAACGACACTGTTGATAGAACTTATTCGTGAGACACTTTGCAAATTTTTTAAAAATAATCTATTTTAATGACTGTCATCACTAATCAGCTATATTGGTATTTATACTAACATATTATTACATTCTCTTTTATTACTTTTGCATTATCGCTTTAATGGTAATATTTAAGATAAGATATGTATGTATTAGCGTTGTCTTAAAACAAAAAAAAACTATAGGTATATAAGTATACAGGGTGTTACAGAATATTTTTAAGAAAATTTAAGAGTCGATTCTATATCAGAAAATATAAAGAAAAGTTTATATAAATATGGGTCTGCAAATTTTTCGTTTTATGTAAATATGGGTCCGCAAATTTTTCGTTCTCAAGATACAATTTGTTAAACTTTTGAAAGAAACTAAAAAGATTCGAAAACACTTATTTTACTAAAAATTGTGAGACTGGATATAAACCTTGTAAATAATAAGTAATTATTGATGTTGTTGCATAATTGCGTATAAAAAAATGATGAAACCTAATTTTTAAAAGAATAAGTCCCCTCAATGCTTCTTTTATGATCTAAAAATATGCAATTAATTGGATTTTTATTTATCATAAACTAAACAATTAATTTAATTTAATTTAATTAAAAAGAATGGGATATAAAAGCTGTATTTTTATTTGCCTAATGTAAAAATTCACAAAAAATTTACACACATTTACACACTCAGTGGCGTACCATTTATGTTAGTTATTTTCCTTCAATTTCCTGCTCGAGACACCACTGGACCTATTTAATGTAATTAGGTTATTGATAAATTACCACCTTAACATTATAAATACCATTGGCAAATTAAAATAAAATTGGGTAAAAGAAATGTAAGATTTCTAAACAATTCTTTTTACCTCCAACACTCCACTGCATTTTGAGGACAAAGAATTTGCGGAACCATGTTTATTTATATTAACTTTTTTCATATTTTTAACTGTAGAATCTACCCTTAAATTTTGATGTAACTGTAGCCATTAATCTTGTTTCTTTGTTTAATGTAAAAGAATATGGAACTGGAGTAAGCAATTTTTACGATGTATGTACGGAGTATTCCATTTAAGAGCAAAAACGGTTTTTTTCTGACTATCCCTATTTTTAGAAAATTTAAGATATCCAATCGATGTACTTTATATGTATATATCACATAAAAACTTTTTAAAGCTATTTAAAAGGCCTTTGGAATGGTGATATAATATACATTTAAAGAAAAAGTACATTTTTGCATTAAATCGAAAACCCAATGTTGAATTGATTTCCTGTTGGCGAAAAAATACTACAACCTCACTAATTTTGCCCGGTTTTGTATCTCCAATATTAAAAAAGTTAGCAATAGTGCCGTCTTAAGTTTGATAACCCTGTTTAAACAGAAAATGTGACTGTTTAAGCGTCAATAACTCAAAAATAGTTGAAGGTAGACTTTAGTATCGTTATCAGGGATATAAGGAAAGAGAAGCGTGGCAGTGGCCCGGGGCCCCCACAGAGACAAAAAGGTACTTATTTTAAAGGCCTTGTTTTTGCTCCTCATTCTTTTTGGGTAAAGAATTCATAACCATAACTTATTTTATAAAACCTTTTTTTTGCTCTTCAATTTTAAAATCCATTTACTTTAACTTTTAAGGGGCCCCACAGGTTCATTGTCCCGGGGCCCCCACACCTCTAAATCCGGCCCAGATCGTTATTGAAAAACAGTAAGAATTGGCCATAAAAACCAAAAATGGAATAATAGTTATGATGTTCAATTTAAAAAAGGTAACATTTATGGCGTAAGTCTTTTGTTTCTCATGCAGTTGTTTTTTATTATTATTTTCAAATCCTCCGGGCTAAAATACATTGATTGGCTATCTTGGATTTCCTAAAAAATACGGGGAAGTTAGAAAAAATGCTGTTTTTCTCGTAAATGAAATAAAACATATCTATAAATAAGATTTCTTTTACTAACTTTTTGAGGACCAAATAAAAAAGGTCCTCACCTTTTAAAACAGAAACACATATCGTTTTGCGATTACACATCAATGAACATTTATAGGTGCCCCCTTTGTGGTGTCCCCCACAGAGTGATGCCCTAAGCAATTCCTTAATTTGCTTGAACTGGTTGCGATACCCAGTCAAGTTTCAAAGATTCATTTTTTTTTTGTTATTGCTAAAAACTTTTTAAAAACTTTTAAAAAAAATCTGTTTAGGTTTCTATATTACTTTTTATTTTATGTGGTATTTTATTATTTTTATTTAATTTTTAACTAATATGGTTTACTTTTTGTTCCAGGTAAGTTAAGCCTTTGACATTCTTGTTGCAAATATAAGTGATATTTTTGGGTAAGTATAAAAAGCCCGTTATTTGGTATGTATGATCACTACGAAAAAAAAATAGTTATAGACTGTCGCTGGATTAGCTATATTGCTTACTAGGGTGATCGTTAATTTATTTATTTTTGCGTCGCTCCCTAAAAAGCTTATTTTTATAACAACGCAACAAGTGCGTCTTAACGATCTAAGGGGGCGTCCATAAATTATGTGAGGAATTTTTTTGGGGAGTCGAGTTGAATCTTACGAAAGATCACCGACATTTCGGTAGGTCCCAATTTTTTGGATCAAGGACTTTTTTTCTTTGCTTTTCAAAATTATTTTAACGACAAAATAAAATCTTTGGTTTAAAAATTGGTGCCTTTTTTACATATAGAATCTGACGTGAGCTTAGGGAAAGGGGGTTGAAGCAAATATCACCAGTCGGAGGGGGATGAAAAAATTTTAAAAAACATCTCAGATAATTTATGGAGTTAATTTTTGGGTTTATGATTAGGGTGGTAGTTAAAAATAATCCACGCCCCCTAAAAAGCTTTATTAAAAAAAATATAGTTTAAAAAAACAAAAACAACACGTCTCTAGACGATGTAAGTTAATTTTCGAGTATAATCAATGATTATACTTAGATCTAGAGGCACGTGTTGTTTTAAATTAAAAAAAGTCCTTATCTCATTTTTTTTCCTATTTTGCTTCCCTTTTATTATTCTAATTATAACAATTTTAGTACTCGGATCGCCAGTATTCAAATACTCAAAAAAATATTCCTTAAATACTTCTCAAATATTCGAATACAGAATCCCGAATACTAAACAAAAAAAGTATTCTGCCGAATACCGAATACCAAACACACAAATGTATTCGAATACTATTCGGATACCGACAAAATTTATTTTGAATATACTATCCAGAATAGTGAGTATTCGAATACGATCCAACTCTGATTTAAAGTAGCATTGACCTGGTAATAAGGGTATAAGGAATGGAGGGTAAAGGAACGTAATAAAAATATTCAAATAGAATAATATCAACTGCACTTGGCTTAAGGACAAAATTTGCTCTTTTAATGACTAAATGGACTAATGGACCATGTTTTAGTCTACTTCACCCATACGTGCTATTCGGGGGTGGTTATGGTGACTTAGCCCCCAAAAATTATTAAACATTCAAAGTTTTTTAGCAAATGTACCTTATAAACAGGGGCTTAAGCTTCCTCAAAAACCACAGGCTAGTTGCGCCACTGACTTTACCTAATTTTATTGTAGCTTTTTGTAGATATATTTATTAACATAGTAGGTATGTTCACTCAAATATCTGAAATACAATTATCATACATTTTTAAGAAATTAAATAGAAACACTTGTTTTTTTTTCTTATTAAATTAGACCAACTAAAACAAAAATAGGATGACGCAACTCGTCGGATTTTATTGTAGCTTTTTGTAGATCTATTTATTAACATATTATGTTCACTCAAATATCTGAAATACAATTATCATACATTTTTAAGAAATTAAATAAAAACACTTGTTTTTTTTTCTTATTAAATTAGACCAACTAAAACAAAAATAAGATGACGCAACTCGTCGGATTTTAGCAAACACGTAGGTACTTTAATTCTAAACAAATTTCAATAAATAGAGAAACGAGATTTGTTTCTGTAAACATTCTTTATTTACGCGATGTTGCCACATAATAATTTACGAATATAATAGTAATAATAAGTAGTAAAAAACATGGCTATACGTATGATTTTTTATACACAAGCAGTGTTGAATTTACCAGAAGGCTAAAAAGGCTTTTTAGCTCTTTTACATTTTGCTTTTTGCTCTTTACATTTTTTGCTCTTTACATTTTTTTTCTTTTTTGCTCTTTACATTTTTTCTTAAGCAAAAATTTAAAAAATTGGGACAGCAAAAATAAATAGCCTACGTAAGCAAATACGTAAATCCGCCACTGACACTTAGTGTATGGTAAAATAAACGTATGACCAATGTGCTAGTTAAAAAGTTTGTCTACCTGCTCGCAGTGGCGTACTAGAGGTATCGGGGCCCGGGGTGAAAATATAAGTGGACCCCTTATTATTTTTAAGAATCAAAAAAGGTATTCAAGTTAAAGAGATCTGGGCGAAATTGTAAGTGGGGCCTACTTCACAGTGCTTACTTTTCGTGCATAAATATTTTTAAAAACCCCAAAAAAAAGGATCTTACATAAAAAGAAAGCCGTTAATAAGGGATACCCTTTTTTAACAGTACGTTTTTCCCTTTTTAGGGCCCCTTCTTACCGGGGTCCAAGACGGTCCGCCCACCTCGGTACGCTAGTGCGTGGTCGTACTACTTAAAAATATTGCTCTAATTTAATTACTAAGATAAAATTTATTTATTAGGGCGTCATCTTATGTAATCTTCAGTGTTTTAAAGAACGTTTATTTTTGTATAGCCTAGGTTTACCAGAAACATCGGATTTCAAAGCCGTCTTAAACCACAACTAAACGTCGACCGTTATAAATTTATAAGACACCTATTTTAAGCGGTAGGTATCAATTGTCTTTATCTAATTTTATCAATGATTTGTTTAATCTTGCCGCAGATCCTATAATTGATCTTTTAAGAAAAAAAAATCTTAACCTAATTCTCAATTGACGACCGTCTATTTATTATAAAGTGTAAAAAACTTGGACAAATGTATAAATGAATCCAATTATTATATTAAATAGAAAATAATTTAGTGCCAAAAATATACTTACTATTTAACTTCCTACTTATAGAGTAATTGGCAACATTGTATATCTTGCTAGAATTGACCATTCTTGTCACTAGGCGGCAGCACAACTCGGCTTACGTACTACATCGTCTTCATAGACTACCGTAGAGGGAGCCGACGACCTTCTGCTGCGGGGGCGGTCCCCTTGCCCCTCGCCTATCGATAGTGTTTGCCAAACGCAATGGCTGCCCGACGAAGTTGCGGCTTTTAGAAAGTTATTAAAAGCGGACTAGTTGATGAAAAGTTCTATCGTAGCAATTATATGATAGAACTTTACGCGAATATGTCATTACATAGTTCCGCAATTTTTAAATTGTTTAAGAATTTGATAAAAGTTATGTGTGTTGTATACTACCTTTAAATTCCAGGCAAATGTTTGGGTACAGTTCCAGTTACAAACCTTATAGTTCCGATCAGCATAGTATTACTTTTTAGAAAAAAAACGTTTACACAACACATTATTACTATATATAATGCCACTTCTTCAACTTCTCATTAAAAAACATATTTGGAAACACAACTTTTAACAAATATAACTTTTAAAACAACGCAAAATAAAAAGCACAAAATCTAGACACCATCAATGACTAGATCATCAGCTGACAAAATATATAATATACTAAGTAACTGTACCCATGCAGTCTTGCCAATTTTTCTCTTTTATACGGTTTATAGGTAGGTACATTAGTGTGCTCTTAAATTTACGTATAGGTCTTCATAAAACTTGCTAAATCACAGATTTGTCTTATGCTTAAGTTTAAAACTTGTAGGGGCGGCTCGTGACATTTGTCAGAGGGAGGGCACAAGCAAAAAAATAAAAAATAATAAAAACTTACAACTTACCCTCTCTTTAAAAAGAAAGTCTATTCGCCTATTTTTATTACTGCAGAATACTTCAATCACTTTATTTGTGACCAAACACCCACAAATCCAGTCATATTTTTAAAAATATTCTTATTAAAATCTATGTTGCATGTCCTAGTTTTACTAGTAGATAAAAATAAGTAATTTGAAGATCGGAAGTAGGTCTTCCTTCTTGTTTAATTAAAAGTTTTTGTTCATAAGACAAACTGCAAACTATATCTTCTAGTAGAAACTGCATCGCATTTATTTCCAGTTGTTGATCTATTTCTAATTTATCTAATTATTACCTATCACATCACAAAAGTCTCAACATACGCACTAGTTAACTTTACTTGTTATTAAACATATAATCAACAATTTATTCACACCGTATAATTATATTCAACAATATATATTGCTACTAAAACTTTACTGGACCCGACACTACTGTTTAAGCTTTGACTTATTTTGCCTGGACACACGTAATTTGGGCCCATGCAGTGGCGTAGCCACAGGGGGGCAAAGGCGGCAGTCGCCCCTCCCGCCTCCTTAACTTGGCGCCCTTTTACCAATAAAATAATAATACTTTTAAAAAACTTTATTTGATTTTTTCGTATATTTCTTACATAACAAAATGTTTAATTTTTTTATCAAAGAAATGACAATAGCATATTTATAACGCAAATATATTAAGAAAATGCCGAAAAAACTGCTAAAATGGGGATAGTATTTAGTTTGTAATTTAGATTATTAGAGACTTTTTAAACAAGAGCGACACAAAGTTTCGTCTTTTTATTTTATAATCATAATGAAAACAATTTATGTTTTATTGCCGTAACATAATCGCTCTGCCAAAATAAGTAAGGTGTTGCTTACAGAAACACACGAAAAGCAAAGCAGTTATGGTGTGCAAAGATGCTGAAACGTCATACAGTGTTTCTTAGGATATACCATGGTTAGGTAACCCACTTTTATTTTTAAAGATAATAGAAAATTGTATAAATAAATGTTGTAAAGAATTAAATTTTATGTAAAAACTTAACATTAAACCATTTTTCTTTTTAATTTTTATCATTACACACTTAAATACTTAATATGAGAAATCGAATTAAAACAATGGCAGTTTTAAAGAGGAGAAAAGAAGAAATATTCTTTTTACGTTTGCTTCATCTTGCTCAATATTTAAGTTTTAATGCGTAGTTTAAAAAATAATTTTCTATACTTTAACGTTTATATTTTAAATTTTGACATAAAATCAATTCTCTACAACACTTTGATATACAATTTTGCTCTCTTTAAAAATATAAAAGTATTTATACTCTTGAGTATTTTTAATTTATTTGAGTATAACTGGCCTGGTCTAATACCAATCAAAGTATTTTTTATGTCTTACTTTTAGAGCATGCCATCCGTTTTCAAAAATGCCGTTCTAAAGTTTTAAAATTTTTGATTTTTGTCTGCATTTGTCCTTTTGAAACACCTATTCTGGGTCACACAGTATATTCTTTTGATGGATATATTATTACTTCATGTAAAATGGAATCTTGTCTTTAAAAGCGGTGTTTTAAAGCTAAGCTTCATACCTTTGACTATTCACAAAAAAGGTCATTGCTTCATACTGAAAGATACAAAAGCGCCCCTCCCGCCCCTAAACTCTGGCTACGCCACTGGGCCCATGCACCTACTATTTTCGTCTTTATGGAAGTTAGGAAGAAGAATGTCGCGAAGCAAAATAAATAAAACAAAGCGGGCATCACAAAAGTCTCCAACATACGCACTAGTTAACTTTACTTGTTATTAAACATATAATCAACAATTTATTCATACCGTATAATTATATTCAACAATATATATTGCTACTAAAACTTTACTGGACCCGACACTACTGTTTAAGCTTTGACTTATTTTGCCTGGACACACGTAATTTGGGCCCATGCACCTACTATTTTTCGTCTTTATGGAAGTTAGGAAGAAGAAATGTCGCGAAGCAAAATAAATAAAACAAAGCGGGCACAATTCTCGCGTACCTACTAGTAAAGGTATCTAATGTCATTCGTTTTGTTTATCCCCCGGCTTGGGAAGAAAGTTTTGATATTTAGGCGTTGCGTTGGAGTAATTTAAAAGTAAGCTTTAAGCAGAGTATTTAAAAGTGTTTTAATGGGATTATAGTAAATATTTGATATCAAATTATTTTTAACAAAATCGTTTTTTTTTATTTGAAGGATGGGCATGTTTCCTTGTGTCCTTTAGTAGATACCATCCGCCACTGAAAATTTGAAATATATTATATTTTGTGTTGATAAAAATATTCGAATTACCGCTTACGCCATCTACATTCAGCAATTTGCCACTTTTTCTAAACACCTTACGGTTTCCGGATAAAACAACTACTGTTACTAGCCGTTCGTTATCCTTATTCGGCTTCTATAAACTATATCATTTAATGGATTAATTTATTTGGGTACACGCCAAAATAAACTTAAAAGTACTAAAAACCAAAAAAAAATTAAACAAGTAAAAGATAATTAAAAATCGACGTTTCGGTGGCAAGATAAATGGAATAAAAATAAAAATTTACTATTATTAAGGTTTTAAAATTTAAATTTTTTATCTTTTTTAGGATATTCTGAAATCTTTGACATTAAATGTTAAAGTATGTTTGTTTGTTTATAGTGTCATAGTGACATAGATAACTGGTTGCTGGTGTATTGATTGTTTATTTTACAAAAAAGGTGAATAGTTAGTTAATTTTTAGTCTTCCTGAAGATGTCTTCCAGTATCAAGAAAAGGCAACCAAGTGTTATTTAAACTAACTGAAATTGATGCTACACAATTATCTTTATTTAATAATATATACGCACTTTCTTTTGATTTTGCGTTTTTTAGAACAAGTTTCTTTTGCTAAAATGCTCGAAGCATCCCAGTTTATTCTATGATTGTTATCAAATGCGTGTTGGCAGATTTTTGATTTATGAAATTCTGTGTTTTTAATGTATGATCTGTGTTCTTTTATGCGTTTGGCTAATGGTCTACAAGTTTCACCTATATAAAACTTATTGCATTCGCAAGGTATTTTATAAATGACATTTTTTGTATTTTCATTTAATGTTTATGGTTTTGTTTTTGTTAATTGAGATCTTAAATTTATTAACTGAAAAAATAAAAGTCATGGTTCGTTCCAGGACCTAAAAATAAATTAAATCATTTATAAGCTTGTTATTAGTGGCATTTCACTTTGTAGTTTTTTTTTTAAATATTATTTGTAGGAGTTTTACGGTAAATCGACACAAATCAGAAAACATAGTTTCTGAACATTTCTCGTTGTATCGCTTCTCTAGGTAGTTTATAAATATGGTAATATAAGTCTTGATTTAACCGTTAACCATGTTTATATAATATTGCATCCAGATTAGCGGGGAAGAAAATCAAGAAAAAGTTTGTAAAATAAAGGGATACGTTGTTTCATCCAAGAGCATTAATTTGTTGTTAGTTATCATGTTTTAATTTGCAAAAAAAAATGTGATACTGTTCCAGAAAATTGTTTTACAGTCGTTTTTCAACGTAATTCATTTTAATTTAAAAAGTCGTGCCTTTATAGAGCTTTTTAATTTGCAAGCAAGCCCACAAAGATGTTTTTTTGATTCTCTGGCTCGAAGAAATTTTGGGGTTCTAAAAACCCTTTACCATCTTTATTCATGACCTTTATGAAAAAATATTAGACCTTATTTTAGGAAGTGGTAAATGTTTTCTTTACCTGAAGCCACATGATGACCAATACCAATTTTATTTTTTCAACCAAGCCTCTTTTATGTTTTCTCGTAGTTTTTATATAAGTTCTCCTTCTATTTAAATGAGTTTTAACTGTCAAACAAGATCATTTAAATCAAATAAGTAAGAAAAATAAGGTACTGTTGTTGAGCTAGTGGTACCTACATGAAGATAAATTGGACTAGTTATTCGATGGTTGATTTTTAATTTTGTAAAAACATCGTAGTTTGGTTAAATTATCATTTTTTTACTAATTCGAACTATTTTTGTGTCCACAAGTATGATCTGTGCAAAATAAAGTAGTATTTATGCAAACTTTATTATCTTGTAGTATTATTTAGAGACTTTGTAGAAACTGATTGTAAAGGGTCGTCAATTTGAATTTAAAGCTTAGAGTGGTACGCTTTAATAGTTATTTTTGTACCAAGGGCATAAAATAGCACGCCCGCGGCTGAAAGTTGTCAATCAGCTGTAGGCGTAAAGTGTTTCACGCCAGAGGTGCAAACAAAATTTTTTGTACCTACGACTGAAATTAACATACAAGCATTCTCTGTAGTTAAAAGAAAATTTCCCAGCTTTTAATTTTTCAAATTGTACTTCAACGGCATTTATATTGCTTTCCTTGTTTTTTCTTTCTCTTTTTTCTACAACATAAACAACCGTATTTATTCTTTAGTCTTCACTATTATTTACATAAGTTTTATGGTTATTTAACACATTTGATACTGGTTTGGTAAACCCCTTGTCTGTGTCTTTTCTATTTATTGTTAATTCTTTTTTCCTGGAAAATTATTCAATCAAACCATTCAGTATTGCTAACGTAGTTTTATCGATAAAGATAATTTTAAACAATGGTTTACAATTATTTAAAGTGGGTATAGACCGAGAGCAATGTGGAATGGAAAATGCGCATTAATATTTTATTGAATGTATTTTGAGTTTTTTAATATAAATTAAACCATTCTCATGGTACCGGAAAAGATGTTCGGGCGTTTTGTCGTTTATTTTTACTTTCTTATCACTTTTTTCTTTTACAGTGAGGATATTAAAAATCCTCCCTTCCTCTTTGTTTTTTAAATGGGACAAGAGATCAGGGATCAGGTAAAATTTGTGTAAAAGGGTGTCACTTAAACTACTTTTTGGCATAAAAGTAATTTCAGGCACTCGACCTAGTAACAAGATGGCCCTAGCATCTTTTTTTACGTGGAAAGGCCCTTTGATTCTCTACTCAATGCCACTTCGTTTTTGAAAATCGGTCCAGCCGTTCAAGACTTAGAACCCTTTAAAATTTGACTTAAATACTGTAAAACCAAGGCGGTTTAATGACATTGGCTTGTGAAGTCTGGAACAACTGGGCCGATTTTGAAAAACAAAGTGGCCTTAAGAACGGAATTAAACGGCCTTTAAAACTATTTGCTACACAACCACCCTTTCTATTTGGAAAAAAAGTTACTGGTGTCCGCTTGGCACTACGTCACGTGACCGAACATTTTTTATGCCAAGAAGTAGTTTAAGTGACACCCTTTTACCCAGATTTTACCCGATCTTGATATCTTGTCCTCTTTAAAAGATAAAGAAGGAGGAGGGCTTTTAATATCCTCAATGTATTTATCCATTAGCATTTTTCTTTATCTTTGGACAATCCACGAAGGCTAAAAGGGATAAATCCCCCACAGCCAGAGAGAAAAGCCTTTCTGTAAGAGAAGAATCATTAATGAGACGAATAGCTCTTCTTTGAATAGAATCAAGAATGCTTAGGGTTGTGGAGGACGCCATGCCCTGGATATGAGAACAATATTCCAAGAGAGGTCGGATTTGGGACACATATAAAGTGTAAAAATTAAAAGGGGGAAAATACTTTTTGCTCGAAAGGGAAATAAAGCTTTTTGAAGCCGTGGCTATATATACATTGTGTTTATGCCAGTTAAGGTTACTTTCAAATGTGATGCCCACAAGATTGAAGGTGTCTTTGTTCTGTAAAACTTGACCGCTCATAAGTAGAGGATAAGTATTTGATGAGTCTTTTTGCGACAAGGAACATGATTATGTTTTGGATGCATTAAAATGGACGAGATTTTTGGCGCCCCAATCCAATATTAAGTTAAGATCCTGTATCGCTCTGTGTTTGTTTTCCAAATCAGGTTTAGTGGATGGTTTTAGGAACCTGAAAACTTGAGTAAAGGGTACTATTATCGGCGAAACTATGAATGGAATTAGTTGTGGAAGAGAGAAAGTCGTTGATGTGAAGAAGGAACAATGTTGGTGCCAGAACTGAGCCGTCAGGCAGTCAGGCGCTTCAGCATTTACTTGGTGAAAGCTTGAAGAATAGCCGTCCACAATAACTGATATACGTCCATCAGATAGATACCTACAGAGCCAAGTACAGAATTTAGTTGAAAGACTATAGGAGGAAAGTTTATTAAGAAGTGGACATGCCACACCTGGTCAAAAGCTTTGGATATATCAAAAGCAACGATCTGGGACTCACCTAGAAACGAAAGAGACCTATTCCAGCAGTGTGATAAGAAAGATCTGCTGTAGCATGACCACTACATAAATTATGCGAACATTCTATGTTTTACCGATGAAACTTAATGATACAATGAAGCATTGGCGTATGCAGAAAAATATTTTGTGGGGAGGGGGGGCAAGAGAGCAAAAAATCTGTATCTACGTAACGAAAATGATTTGAGGCATAAATTAAAGAGCAAAAAGACCTCATTTAAAAACCTACCAAAATAATTCTAAATTTCGAATAAACAAATTGAACATAAAAAGGGCGTTACTTACAAAACCTGCCAGTATAATTCTAATCTCCTCGAATAAAGAAATTAAAGAGCAAAAAAAGTAGTTTTTTCTGCTTTACTCAGTAGGTAAATTATAAATATTTCCACGGTGATTTAAACCTAAAGTTAAAGTTAATACCATTTTGTACAAAGAGCCAAATGCAACAAAGATGTTTTGATGGGAAGCAGGAACTAAATATACTTCTGTATATATTGTAATAAAAGTTTAATAAGCGAATGATTATTACAAAAATAGTTTTCTAATAGTTGACTAAAATGTTAAACAAGAAAATAAGTAAGTAAAAATATGTATAATTTGGACGCGCATTGTGTTTTTTAATATAAGTCTGGTTATTATTGTTAATAAAATGTGTTTTTTTAAACTCATAAAAAGATATTAAGTTATAGTTAAAAAAAATCAACATAGGATATAAAAATATACTTAATTTGGATGTACAATATTTTTTTATAAATATAAATTTATTTAATAATGTCAATAAAATTTGTTATTTTTTATACTTAAAAATATATTTAGTTGCGAATAAAAAAATCCACATTAGAGATAAAAATATACATAATTTGGGTGTTTATGATTTTCTTTTTATAAATATAAATCTAGTTAATATAAATATTAAAATATGTGATTTGTCACACTTAAAAAAGATTATTAAGTTGCAACTAACCAGAACTAACCAAAACGGCCGCGCAAAACCCAATTTTTAACGTTGAATTGAAATTATAAATAATTGAGCTAGAACTCTGAGAGTCGGGACATGTCCAACTAAAATTTTCTTTTCTTTTAGGATCTTTTTTTTCAAATTTCATCTAGATTTAGAATTTTTTTTGTTATTGCTACAAAACTGAGACGCGGTTTTTTCTCTCTGTCTTTTATTTATAACATTTTTAGTGTGGGATTATTAAAAAATTCTTATTTTTTAGAACCTTTTTGAATCCAAAATACCAACAACCATATTTTTCGATTACAAGAACTATCTTTCGCAGAAAACTATCGATTAGACTATATTACAATTTAATAAAATTAAGGCCTTCTATTTATAAAATTAATAATATTTTTTTATTCAAATGATTTCATTTTCTTTTATTCTTCGGCTTGAAATCTTTTGTGAGGGAGATGGGATAGAAAATAAAGAAATATGTTATCTACGTACTTAAAAAGAAAAATATTTTAAATTTTATTAATTTGCTTTTACTTACTCGTATACGCATTTAAAGCAGGATAAATTTTACGTTACTTAGTTTTTAAGCAGTTTAACAACAAAATAAATTTATATCTATACAAGTGAATGGTAGTTAAAAGTATACGTATTAAAAAACATGTTTTTAATTGAAATCTACTTAGTTTTCCAACTTTCTTTTAATGCATTATAAAACCTTTTTTTGTATTTTAACTATAGCTAAATACATATATACACACAGAAAAAAAATGTCTTGTTTTAAGCAAATACAAGGTTTTAAAAATATGTATTCATTTTGAATAGTTGTGCTTTTAAACTAAGATTTATTTCTTACTTTAAAATAATAGTGGTTCTTAAACTGGGAGAAAAAATACTTTAATTTATGTCTTTAATGTAAAAGAAATTCTTTAAATTAAAATATCCTTAGTATTATTTTAAGAATATCAGAATCAAGAAATAAGAACCTAAAGATTTATGATTTAAGCTCTTTAATATCTTAAATATAAGTTTTAAGATTTTAAACAAAAGAAATATTAAATGTTTCTATCAAAATATTAATGAACTTTCTTTAAAATAATAGGTTTTTATTTTAAGAACCTATACCAAAATCTTTAACTTTTATGTCAAAGAACCTATTTTTTAATATAAGTATTCACTGAATTATGCTTTTTAGTACGGTATCAACGGTACGATTATATCCTACCGTCGAACAACGAAATTTTTTTTTATAAGATACACTTATTATTCGTATTATTCAACTTGGACCCGGGACAACCAGTTTGATAAGTCCTATAAGGTTCAGCAAAACGCATCATCGATGGAGAAGAGAGGTCTTGGTGAATGACATGATAAGCAGGAATTCCTCTCTTAACTATCAAAAAGAGAACTAGTTGTTTATTTAATATAATTATCTTAATTGAATTAAATTTTATTTCAGTCTGTGGTATTTACTATCTTGTCTTAAAGAAATAATCTTTCGGTGAGAAAGCGCTCGATGTTTTTAACGGAATACATCGTTCTTTAATGTAGACTCATTGGGGTCACTAAATAAAATAAGGTTATTTTTATTACAAAAGCTCCTTCTTTTAAATTTAGTACGCAAAGCTGAAAACATATTTTTTTCTGTTTGAGATCCCATTTCTTTAACACATATGAAAGTCACAATTCTCTCAAATTAAATCTAAGGCTTTTGTTTTAAGATATCATTTTTTTCAGTGTACGTATAACTAAAGGTAATAAACTTTAATGGGAAGTTACGATAAAATAAGGCATTCCAGTTAAGCTGTAAACAGAATTATTTAAAATATTAACACTTGTAATCTTCATATTATATTAGCAAATTATGCGGATACTAAATCACCACACTGCCAACGACACACAATTATTCATGCACTGAAAGAAAACAGTTAATTAAACTACCTTTCAGTTGCTTCGTTAATAACCATTCTTTTATTTTTAGGTATCATAGCTATTTTTTTAATAATGATATTAAATTGATCTTTCGAGAACTATTAAAGTTGTCTTTCTGAAATCAAGGTATTACTGTTAATACATTTCTGCATAACACTAACTAGTTGGTTTAGTTACAATCCATTTACGTGTTAATAAAATCTTACCAGATTTACTATTATGTTGCGGTTTAATTGTGGTAATTAAGTTTATTATTTATGTTTATTAAATGCATCAAATAAAGTTTCCATTAATAAAGGCAGACAAAGACATTCCTAATACTATTAGATATTCAGGTATTACAAGTAGGCACCTTTAATAATCTTAACTAAAGTAATTTAGCTAGATATGAATCGTTAAAAATCGATATACTTCGGTAGCGCTCGCCAACGGAAAGTCTTCCAAAACACGCGCAACGATCAACGATTTCAGTTTTGTGCTTCGTGTGGTGTGGGATGGTAGGTTTTTTCTTGGCGTATTATTTTTACGGACGGCATTTGACTGATTCCAAAATGGCGCGTGTAAAAATCTTAATTTATTTAAAAACCAAATATTTTATTTCGTTTTTCTATGTTTTTGGGTTTGGTTTAGCGTTATGCAGTTTTATAATGGCCTACAAACGTACTTTACAGGAATGGGGCTTTAAACAAAGTGTTATAGAAGCTTTTAAAGGTAAGCATTAAAATAGATTTGCAACTTCTTAATTAATACTGGTAATTATTTATTCTTTTATTTTTCGATTAAAAAAAAATACTCACTTGTTCTAGAAGCAGTTACTGACATAAACCCTTCAAGGGAGCAAAGAAAATATCGTTTTTTTTTATTTATTTATGAATCAACAAACTTTCGGGACCGCGAAGTGAATTGTGTGCTGGGCGAACCTTTTCCTGTTCCGTGGCTGGGCGGGGTAAGCCCATGGTAAAAGACGATGTAAAGTGAATGTCCAGAAATTAAAGCAGGTTCAATAGGTTTTGCGGACACAAGTTTTTAAAATTTTAAATGTTCAGTCATAAATGGCAATTATTTAACAGTTATATTTTTGCAAAACGTGAATATTTCGCTTTTTATGTGCTATTTGGAATGCCTATTTTATAATAAAAATTCGGAAACTGCTCAAATTTTGTCAAGCAAAACGTAATGAACCCACTTTAATGTCTAGACATTTACTTTACCATGGTTTTACCCCGCCCATCCACGGAAGAGGAAATGGTTCGCCCAGTAACCCAATTTTAATCGCAAAAATAAAAGAATAAATAATTACCATTATTAATGAGGAAGTTGCAAATCCTTTTTAATGCTTAGTTTTAAAAGCTTTTATAGCACTTTGATTAAAGCCCCATTCCGTTAAAGTACGTTTGTTGGCCATTATTAAACTTCACAACGCTAAAACAAACCACAAACATAAAAAAAGGAATAAAATATTTGGTTTTAAAAATATATATTTTTTACTCGTTTATCAGTCAAATGGCGTTGGTAAAAATAATAAGCCAAAAAAAAACCTACCTCATCCACTTATCACACTTATCTCGTAATACATACATATACATACAAATTTATAGATTTTAATTCCTAATACTTCTCCATATACTCCCTTGACCATATATATTTTATAAATTTAATTTGCTACAGGAACTAGAGCTTATTTGCTGAAGCAACTAAAGCCATATACTACAATAACTAAGGCTTATACAGGGTGTCTCGAAAGGTAAGGTCAAAAATGGTAGAAGTGATAGATGAGCCAAAATAATGTTAGTACTTCATATAAAAAAAAGTTCTATCGCGCTTTCTTAGGGAATTTTGACGTTTAAAGTTATAATAAAAAAATGTATTTCATTTTTAACTTTTAAACAGTTGCCCCAATAATAATTATATTTGGGCATTTAAATAAACTCATACCAGTGTTTTTTTCCAAAGGCAAATAATAGCGCAGCAATTCATAATTATACAGGGTAAGACGAATTTTTTTCGTTTATTATATGCATATTTTACAGAGATTAAAATTTGACATTTTGGTTTGACCGTTTAATTCCTTCATCATTTTTGTACAAAAAGGTATACCTTATGTAAATCGATATCTTGGACCATTCTTCATAAAATCGCATTTTAAAAACCAGACATACCCCTATTTTGTATGTAACAAAAAAATCCATTTTTGAGGAAAATATTAAAATGTGGTTAAAAATGGTGTTTAAAGGCCTTTGAAACTTTATAACACAAATAAAGACTGTTTTTTAAAAATTTTACCATATTTTAATAATTTTCTCAAAAAATTGATTTTTATTACATACAAAATGGGGTATGTCTGGATTTAAAATGCGTTTATATGAAAAACGGTTCACGGTATCAATTTAAATAAAGTATACCTTTCTTGTACAAAACTGATAGAGAAATTATACGGTCAAACCAAAATGTAATTTTTTACCTCTGTAAGAAATGCATTAAATAAACGAAAAAATTCGTCTCACCTGTTTAATTATGACTTACGGCATCATTTGCCTATGAAAAAAAGCATTGGTACGAGTTAATTTAAATGCCTAAATATCATTATTGTTGTGGCAACCGTTCAAGATGATTAATGAAATACTATTTTCTATATTCTAACTTTAAACCTCATAACTCCTAAGGAAGCGCGATAGAATTCTCTTTTTATATGGAAGTACTAACATTATTTTGGCTCACTCTACCACCCCTATCATTTTTGACCTCACCTTCCGGACACCCTGTATATTCCAGCAAGCTACATTTTTTGCTACTTTAATTAAAGCTTAGGTATTACCATAATGTTGATATAGTAATACTGATAATAAGATTGAATATCAGTCACAACTAAGTCCATTGAGCAGTAAAAAGTAAATGACTTAATTACCATTATGTCATGGACTAACAGCGGTAACTAGACGACTTTAATAACCACACTACCAATGCCAAATAATGGTCGCTAACATATCAGATATTTTTCGGTTATTAAGCCGACTTAGTTATAGTAACTAATTTGGAAGTAGAAAGTCAACTTTAATTATGACATTAACTGATCTTATCTGTCCCCTATTTAACTGAGATAATTTAGTTATGATTATTAAAACTTTAATTATGGTTGCTAGAAATTTCTCTCAGTGTGAGTCACGCACAAGTTAAATTAAATTTTACTACTTTAAATTAACACACAAAACCTTGTTTAAGTGAAACAATATGTACTTTTAGCGGTTTTATTAAGATATGTTTTACTAAAAAATAAAACATTTCTAAACAAATTCAACAATATAACTTGGTATTTTATATCTATTTTAAGCTCTAGACATTTAGATTTTTTAAATAATAAAAATATGGGCATAAGACTAAAAAGGCAATTGATGGTATTTATTTGGGTACACGCTAAATCAGATCGTTTTTCCTAGAACAAAAATATAGAAAAACCCCCCAAAAAAAAAAGAAAAATTTAAAGAAAGTAACTAAACTAAGCTAAAAATCGGCGTTTCAGTGGCTCCGTTGTCAAAATAAAATTAAATAAAATTACAAAATTTAAAAGTTAACTATTATTTCGGTCTAAATTTTTTTTTATTTGAGCTTTAGTTTTTGGGATAATCTGAAAGACTGTTGAAGCAAAAAAACAAAGTGACATTCTTAACTCTGTGGTTATTTGCCAAAAGCTGATATGTCACTTTTTTCATTATTCACTTTTTATGTACATGATATGTAACTTAAAGTAAAGTTTTATGTGGCAAAAGTTGATATGTTGATCATTAAAATTTAGGCAACCAGTTAAGCAATTTATTACATGATATGTTGGTGCAAGTATTTTCGATCTTTGCCAAAACATGACATGTCACACTTATCATGTTTGGACCGCGCTTGTAAGACGTCTCATGTGACATATCAAGTTTTGACGACATATAATTTAAGGTTAGAGTGTCTTGAATTTAAAAGTCTGTGTTTTCTATAAACGTTTTATGCAGTAGATAATTAAAGTGAGAAGGGGTTTTATAGAAAAAAAGTTATTTTTACAGGTAAGTGTGATATATTAGAATATATTTAATATAAAAACCATGTGTTAATTCAATCACAACACACCATGTCATGCAAAAGATATTATGCTTAAATATTATAGGGTAAAAATATGAGTAGAACTCGGTGTCTTAAGTATTGCAAACACATTAAAAACTGATGTGTGTACAATCATTAAGTATATTTTGTTTTTGTAATTTAGTGTAGGTATGCTCTTTTTGCACCAAAATTAATAAAATTTTTAATTTTAAGATGTTTTTTTTTCACAAGCAGATTCTGAGAAAAAATGCGGTTGTAAAATAGGAACAAACTTATTTTTTTTTAATTTTAGGCACTTTTTAAGTATCATGTCTCGAGGCAAAAGAATATTAGAAATGGCTAAAGCTGTTAACAGTGTCGATATTCGGAAAGTAGTTGTTGAAAATATTCCCAACCTTGATGATGACATTATAATTTCTGAATCTAATACCATTATTGTACCTTATGAGCCAAGTAGTAGTAATCAAAAGGGCAATAGAGCGATTGATGAAATCAGTCACTATGATTATGATAGTAACGACGACGACGACGATAGAGAATATATTCCTGAGAATATTTCTTCATCAGAAGAATCCACTGATAGAGAAATTCAAACAAAGAAAAGAAGATTAGAAATAGAAACAGAGGACAGAAATGAAATTGAAGAGCAAGAGCTCACAGAAAAGACCCAGTAACTAAGAAGAAAAAAAAGATTAACAGAAAATTAATGAGAGAAAAAAATTAAGGGGCGAAGAATATCTAACCCGAAAAGGTGTATTAGTACAAGCGAAAAAATTCGTATCTCTTACTACCTGCTGCAGAAAAAAATGTGCGGATAAAGTAGCAACAGAAAGCCAAAAGATAGTTTTTGATGACTTCCTAAAAATGTAACCAACAAAGATCAATTTATAAGCGACAGAATTAAATTAATAGAGAAGAAAGTTGAACGAAAGGGAAGAAGCAAAACTGGTAACACAAAGTTCAGGGAAATAACAGCAATGTATTTTACTACTGTAAAGGGAAATGAAATAAATATTTGCAAGAAAATGTTCCAAAATATCTATGCTATCACTAGAGGAAAAGTTGACATAATTATACAAAAAAACGTGCTTCCAAAACAGGATTTATAGGCGATGTTTCAACAGGAAAACAAAAGCCAGTAAATTCAAGAGAGGACGAACGATTAGAAGCCACAAACCATATAAACAGCTTTCCAAAATATCAGAGCCACTATTCAAGAAGCCACACCTCAAAACTGTATTTGTCACCTACACTAAGTATCGTAAAAATGTATGATATGTATGTCGCCAAAAGAAAAATCGAAGGAATAGACAAACCAATAAGCTACCCTATATACGCGAAAATATTTAATGAACTAGGCTATAAAATCAAAAACCCCAGCATCGACACTTGTAAAACTTGCGATAAGTTACAAAATGAAATTAAAAGTGCCCCTACCGAGGAAGAGAAGCAGCAAAAAACAGCAGAGAAAGAAAGACACCTTGCATTAGCAGAAAAAGCTTATGAGGAAAAAAAGAGCTGACAAGGAAAATGCAAGAAATTCTGAAAATCAGCGGGTTATTGTCTTTGATCTGCAACAAAATTTGCCTACTCCATTATTGACCACCAGTGAAGTATACTACAAAAGGCAGTTGTGGACCTACAATTTTACTATGAGAGATTGTTGTACGGAATCCACTACCTGCTTTATGTGGCATGAAGGTTTGTCGGACCGCGGGGCAGATCAGATAGCATCTTGTATTATCCATTTTTTGAGAGATTTACCAAACAATATAGATACGGTTATATTTTACTCAGATTCCTGCCCCGGTCAAAATAAAAATACTATTGTAGCAGCTGCTCTTTCGTGGTTCTTGTCTACATCTAAATATCTAAAAACTATTGAACACAAGTTTTTAGAAGTGGGACATTCAAGACTTGAGTGTGACTCTGACCACGCAAAAATCGAAAGGGCCAAGAAAGATTCATCTGAAATGGAAATAAGAATACCTCATGATTGGTACCAATTTGTTCGTAGTATACGTGGTAAAAAAAATTCAAGGTTGTGGAAATGCAAAAAGAGGACTTTTTACAATATTCGGCGCTTTTAAGAAGTGTTTTTGTTAAACGGGACCGTACGGAATCGGGAGAGAATATCCGCTGGCACGATATAAAGGTTTTACGCTTCTCCAAAGACCTAGGGCCTGGAGTCGTGCAAGTGAAATATTCGCATGACGAAAATGAAGGTTTCTGCAGATTCAATTTAAAACGAAGAGGAACTAACGCTACTGAATTGAAGCCAGTTTACAATGGTCCTAAACCTATTAATCCCAAAAAGAAAGAAGACCTGTTGGACTTGCTGAAGTACATTGATCCTGTCTACCACACATTTTATAGAAATTTGGCAGTAAATGAAAACGCCGAAGATGTTGTTTAGATATTAGTACATAATAATATGTGTCTTTTTTTAAATATGTGTAACTGACAGTCAAAATAAATAATTTAGACAATGATAATACTGTTTTCTTTTAAACATGCTAAATAGTTCAAGAGTTGATATGTCAAAGAATATTTTTGCCAGAACTTGATATGTCCTTCAAAGTAAATTTTCTTCCTAATTAGAGAAAAACAATAATTAAGATAAACACTAAGTTATTATAAACTTATCTGTCTAAAGTAGTATTGAATTAACAAGTTATTAACTCCAATAATAACATAAATATACCAAAAAATATTTTCATATTGACAAATAATAATTAGATTGTCGCTTTATATAAAATCAACAAAAGTGACATATCAGCTTTTGGCAAATAACCACAGAACTGGTTGCTGGTGTATGTATTATTTATACTACAAAAAATAGAAAATAAATTTAATAGAAACAAAAAAGCATCACCATATATATACGCATCGAGAGACAATACGTCGGCGATCAAAAAAGGTTATAAGCACGGCTTAAAAGCATACTAACGTAACGTAATTTAAAATTCTTTATGAAACCACCGAAACCCATTTTGTTCCGGGTTTGTATCCAAATCTAACAGCTGCACCTGCTCTTTATTACGTGTTTTATTTAACGATGGATGCAATTTTGGATCCAATGTGTTTAACTTTTAGCTGTTAACTCACTTGTCAATCAATAAATCAATTAAATTTTATGGTGATGAATCTTCTTCTTTTCTAACTTTGACCATAAAGTAACATACCTACGGATAAGAGAAACCATGGCATGCTAAAATTTTCGTACCGCTTCTGCGCAAGCGCATAACGATACGGATAGGGATACTTGATGATTTTTAAACTGTTTTTAGTCTTTAATATTCGCACATTCTTTAATTTTATTATCAAATTATGCGGATACTAAATCACCACACTGCCAACGACACACAATTATTCCTGAGTCACGCACAAGTTAAATTAAATTTTACTACTTTAAATTAACAAACCGTGTTTAAGTGAAACAATATATTTTACTTTTTAGCGCTTTTATTAAGATATGTTTTACTATAAAATAAAAAATTTCTAAATCAATTAAAGAATTTCGACTGTAGCTAAAAATAGCTCACGTCCAATGCTGCAAAAATACTTTCTTTTGTGTAATTAATTACTTCTTATCTATTAAAAAATGTTTTTCTTAAATACACTATTTGTGCATTTTTTATATATATTTACGGCAGTAAACAATTGTTATAAACTTAGGAACAGTAGCGGATTTTCATATTTGCTGTCCCTAATTTTTGAAATCTTACTTCAGAATCTCATAATATGAATGTAAAAAATGTCTTTACCCTAAGAAAACAGGTTTAATAACTAATAACTAATTTCTAAATTGAAAAAAAACAATTTTTGAAGAAGTTATTTATTTCAAAAGTTATGTTAAACTCTAAAGTGTCTACCAGACTTTTTTTAAATAAAAATCTTTTAGATTTTTAGAAAATTTATTAGTAAGCTTTTTGGTAAACTATTTACCACATTTTTGGTAAACTGTTTACCACATTTTTGAGAGGTAACAATAAGCCCAGTTCCCGTCCTGGCGTCTTGGTAAAATTTTATTTAATTGGATTAAAATAATTTCAACCGAGAGCTAATGAACCTTTGTTTAGAGTTTGAAACCTTCTTTGTATTGTAAGTAACTTTATATTAAATATTTCATTATTTTATTTCCTTTAAAGTTATCTTAACTTTTATTATAAATGGCAAATATTATATTGTTTAAACATAATCTTCCAGAAAACAAATAAAGGATAAAATACTGGAATTTTACTCAAAAATTTTTAAAGCGTTTTTTATGCTATTACGGTTTAAAACATTTTTAAAACTTTTGAATACCTATCTCTATCTAACCCTTATATGTATTTATATTGCCATTTTAAATGCAATTTGAATCACTCCGATGAATACGGGTAATACGAAAAAAATTACTTTTGTAACAATATTTCTATCTTTATTTAAAACATTTATAAATAAAAAATGCAAAACAAGCGTCATACAAATAAAGACGGCACTGTTTCTTTCTAAACGCGTCGTTTAAATAGCGTGCGAGCAACAAAAAGGAAATAATTTAAAAAGTGAGACAGAACTGATGACCGCGTGGCTTCTTTACTACTGATGTTTACTCTACCCAACTTTAAAAACAAGAAGGAGGTTCAATGTTTCAGCAAATTTGACTATATATATTTTTTAATTTATGTTTGAATTACTTTGTTAATTGTGGACGGAAAAATATTTTTTGTTTAATCAAAAGAGTTTACTTCTGAGATGGTCTTATTAAAACTAAGTCTGAATCTGATGAATAAAAGATGTTTGTTGTAACTAAATTATTTTATAATATTTAGTTTTAGTTACTTTTTCGGGTTAGTTGACTTTAGCTTACTAAGTCAAAATTATGAAACTCTTTTGAGGGCGTCCAAAAATTACATAAAAAATTTTAGGGGGAGGGGGTCAAGAAAAATCTCACGTAATTTTCGTGTAGGTAGAAAGGGGAGCTTTTTTGGATGGAGGACCTTTTTTTTCTTCTTTTTTTTTTGCTCTTCAAAAGTTATTTGAGGACAAAATCAATTTCGGTTCGAGAAATTGATAGTTTTGTATTCCCATCATAAATCTCACTTGAGATTAGATTGGGGGGTTAAAAAAACTCACCTAATCTCATCAAGGGGGAAAGGGGGCCCAAAATATGGAAAAAACACCTCACGTAATTTTATGGACGCCCCCTTTTTATTTTATAAGGTTGGCCATTACGACAAAACCAAGAGAATTTGTAATAAAAAAACAGTTGAAATTTGAAAGCAGGCCGCCATGTTTTTCTAGTTTAATTAAGATATGTATATTAGTAATAGAATTTAATTTTAACTGTAAAATACAGCAAATGGGTTGTAAATGTGTCCGCTTGTATTTTATAGGAACCAATATACCTATGACCTTTTTGGGGACGGGCACTAGCGTACCGGGGAGGGGGCGGTCCGCCACGGGCTCCCTGATAGATAGGCAAATGGGGGTCGTCAAACGTCATGCAAAAATAGGGTATATATGAGGGTTTAGGAGCGTTGTTGTAAGGGCTTTTTGCTACTTTTTTTTATCTTATTCACGAAGGCTAAAAGCCTAAATACTAACGTAACGTGGGTGTCTTAAAAGAGGTAAGAAGGAGTTTGTTGACACAGGACTTAAATACTTAAAGATTTGGGGGAGGGGGAAGAAAAGACTTCCGAGGGTAGCAAGTTTCACATTCTAGAAACCCTAGGAATAAAAAAACGAACAAAGTAAGAAGTTCGGGGCTTGTGCATACGTGCGGCACTACAAGTTTCTCTGTTGGGAACCGTAAGTAAAGGAATTATACTGGACAATTCTTTAAAGCACAAGTCATGATACCTATAATAAAGCGATAAGAGAGGGAAGCTTTTTGTAAGTGAAGGATAATTATTGAGGTGAACAGGTCTTTTTTAAATGGAATCAAGAATGCTAAGGGGTGTGGGGGACGCCATGCCCCAGATACGAGAACAACATTCCAAGGGAGGTCGGATTTAAGACACATACAAGGTGAAAATGCAATCTTATAACACCTAAGCCAGTAATAAGCTAATAAAATCGTAAGAAAAGTTTTAGAAATGTTCAGAAATGACCAGTCCAACAGCAAATGTATAGAGCATATAAAAAGCAGTAAATATGTAGTAAAATTTGCTTAATTTTCAGTAAAATACAACTTAATGTGAGCTAAAAAATATAATGGCTAAGTACCTAACCAACGTATCTTATTGCTGCCAGCATACGCGTTTTAATGATCTCCTGCTTGGAAACAAGGCGGACGTGATCTGCATAATAAACTAACAGCAACTTTAAACGGTTTTTACTGACTTACTCGAATGTCGAGATCACTATCAAGAGGATGCTCTAGCAGGTTGTCTCCTAAATCAGCACGTTGCGCTTTTCTCTCATTTATGGTTTATTACCAATTTAGTCCCAGAGCTAGTGAACCCTTGTAAGGCTAGAAATTTGTATAGTGATGAGTCATAGCATGCTAAGTACGAAAATCATCACCTGGCAGGCATCAGCCGTTGCACATTATCACCCTGTATATTTTGTAAAGTTAAAAAAAAAGCATAAGTACCTGCCAGTCGAACTGAAAGATGTGGCTGATTTCGATGGCCATATTTCCAAAACTAATAAAGTTAGATGTCCCTAATGTGGTATTTTCTTAAAGGTCTTTTTAAGACCCTTTTGATGGTAATATAATATACAGGGTGCTTCATTAAAAAATATATACTTTTTTCCACCCTGTATAAATATTTATATATTACCTATATCATTGTTTAAAAGATCTTTAAGAAAGCACTACATCAGGTACATCCAGCTTTATTAGTTTTGGAAATATGGCCAACCAAATCAGGTATTTAGGTAATTTTGAAAGTACCGCCATTTTGTATTTGGTAAAGGTATTGACCTCGGTATTGACTTTATATTTTAGGTTTATAAAGTACACGTTAGGAGCTTTAAAATAATGTACCACAAAACACCCCTTTCCATTTAACTTTTTTTCGAAGATGGCATCCAGTCGCCATCTTGAAATTATTATCTGTCAGTTTTACTTTAAAATATAAGTATTTATACATTAACTCCATATCCCAAAGTTTAAGTTTTTTAAATTCATACGTAAAAAAATCAACGGGGGGGGGACATTAAAGATATGCACTGTATATACCACACCTTTCAGTTCGCCTGGCAGGTGCTTATCGAAAGGCCTGTCAATTTTTTCCCAAACCTTACTATGAATGAAATAAATCCTAGAAAAAAATGAAGCTTACAGCGCCAAGATTTTTTATTTAAAACTTTCAAAAATAGGTGATGATTGTCGTACTTAGCATGCTATGACTCATCACCATACAAATTTCTAGCCTTACAGGCCTAAAGTTACTCAATCAAAGGGTTTACTAGCTCTCCTACTCGTACTTCCACAAACAGGGCCCATTAAATATAAAAACATAATTTTCATTTCTTTATCAGCAAATAATTATTTGCGTAACCCCAAACTTAACCCTTATACGACAACACGGGGTCGCCTGTGACCACACCGATAATATTTTAGACATATTTCTTGCAAGAGTTGTATTATGCTATTGCTGCTACAACTACCTTTGTAACTTGGCTGTTACTACTGCCACAGAAAATTAACGTATGCCGCAGAAGTTTATTACCTTAGTTACAGGTGTTTGTGGTCGCCGGCGACCCCTGTTGTTGTTTGCGTAATGGAAAAAAAACATTTCTATCAAAAAAGAATATTGAAGTTTAAAGGACTAAAAGACATTGAAAGACGACATAAAGAAAGTAAAAGGATATTGGCAATAATAATTATGACTTGGTGATATTGGAAGTGAATTTAAAGGATATGAAGAAAAAGAAGGGAAGACAGTCAAAATAGTGTATGAACCAACTGAAAATAAATCGTGACGATGAAGTACCTTTAGCACATCTACAGTACAGTGATTATTGGAAGCAGTGGTTACAGATGTACAATTCCACTTAACTTGCTACTTTAAACATCTAATCTTTATTTTTTTATTATTTTTTTAATTTTTAAATTTTAATCCAGAAGCCATGTCATTGAACTCGGAATTTCATTTTCTAGGTCAAGGAAGAATATCAAATTATGTTGGTCAGAAATACCATACTTACAATGTCGTGCTATATTCAGCTAAAATAAGGCGTTACCAACACGCTGGACGCAGTTAACAAATTAACACAGTGTTATGACATGTCCCTTAATTAAAAATGTAATGTAATGTAAGTAGAGTCGAGATTCATCGAAAAACATGAAAGAATTCGATTCTTATACTAAACGTACACGTGCCTATTTCTTTTGGTTATATCTATGGTCACGTTCACAAATTTAATGTTGTAAGTGCGTTTTTCAGCAAAAGTGAGGTATACACTAACATATTAAAGCATTTTTAGACTATAATTATAACAATTTTTTTAACTCTAAAGTTCATATAAGTATTAAGCTTAACAATTAATTTTTGCTCCTAAAACATGTGTAAACTAGACCATCGATATTTGATACATTATTTCTGGGTAATAAACAAATGAAACCGATTTCCTACTGTTGTAATAATATACGAAAAAAAAATTAACTTTTCAGTGGTTTATAGAAACTCCTTTTCATGTTATCCACCAGAACCCTCTCCACAGGCGCGTTTCCCCTGTCTCATAAAATTGGGTAAATAACATCGATGTTAAAACATTTCATAAACATTTTAAAATGCTTTCTAATCTGTTCGATGTTATAAATGAATATTTTAATAAGAGGAAAAAATTTTTTCTTTAACACATTTAATTAAAAAAGTTTCTTTGTTATTCGCAACAAATAAAAATATTTACAACCTTTTAGAAATTGAGCATTTGACCTGTTTTTACCCCAAGTACGAGCTTCCAATTGGGTCAGACTTTCATTAAAATTTACAACGATTGATTATTTCTGTTTGTTTACCGTAATAGAATTTGTCGCACTTTTCTGTAAAAGCTTATTTACAAGATGTAGTTGACAACTGCCAAAGGTTATCGATTTATTATGAAGTTAGTTAAGTTATGGGCTTTTAAAACATACTGGGTTAGTAAAAGTACCGCAACTTTTAAATATCTTTAAAACCGCTAAAGCTACATTTACCAAATTTGGTATCTAAGGTGTTTTGGACATGTGGAATTAAATAGTGATATTGGTACTGTTGTCAGTTTTCCCAATTTTGTGCTGCACGTATTTTTTTAGTTTTTAAAATAATATGCCCCATTTATTTTTATTGCATTAAATTGGACCGATTGAATTAACCCGTTGACGACCGACTGCATCTATAGTGGCGATCGGTATCTGCTATTCTGTATCGACCACCATTTTAGTGGTATAATTTTTTATTAGGAATTTTGTCTTTATCATATTAACGTCGGTCCATATTTATCAAAAGTATACACTTAGGGCGTGCGCGCACTGGGCGACCAGGTCGCGACGGCCAAGTCGTCGCGACCAACAGATATATACAATTAAATTGCATTTTAGGGCGTGCGCGCACTGGGCGACCAGGTCGCGACGGCCATGTCGTCGCGACCAAAAAGTTTGCGACAATGATCACGGCCAGTATGCGACCTATAAATTTCAGTTTCAAAATGAACTTCGAGGAAGCAGCAGCTTTTATCTATTTGTTGAGGTTGCAAAAACGAAGAAAGATAGTAAGAAAGAAAAGGTTTTGGGTGCATCCTTTGATAAGAACCCGTAGTAAAAATGGAATGTTTAAAACATTTTATAACGATTTGAGGAAATACAAAGAAAAATTTTTAATTATACTCGGATGTCGAAAGAATCTTTTGATGAGCTGTTGGCTATCTTACATGAGTCTTTGAAAGGAACAGATACGCAAATGAGAAAGTCAATTTCTCCAGAAGAAAAACTCCTTGTTACTTTAAGGTAAGTGATACTATTTTTACATTAGTATACATGTATTTAAAGAAACTCTACAAGTACATTGTTTTAAAACAAATTTAATAATTCGGATTCGAGAGCTTAGAGAAATATTTGTTTCTTCGCACACCGAGGAACTGTGACTCGATGGTCCTTGTTCATATACATCAGATCTTTCGTTTTGTGGCACTTGCGTAGATGAACGAGGATAGGGTTGAACAGGATACGTAGGTGATTGAAGAGGGACTGGTACGATCGTTCCGTACGTTGGCGCTGGATTGTAATTCCAATGATTGAAACCTGCTTGAACCATTCCTTCCTGAGGACGGCGGAGGGTTGATGCAACCTCTAGTTTTCTTTTAATTACATTCATCAATTCAAGTTTGGTCGAAAGTTTTTCATTGTCGGGAATTTTTTTAGATCCGGCAGTAATGACAACAAAAATAATCTATCAGAATCTGACTCAGCTTCAGATTCCATTCTCTCTCTGCGTTCCAGAGAGGCTTTTAAAGTGGAGGCCAAGTCTTCATCAGCATCTGTGTTCTTCCTAATGCCCTTCTTTCTTTTGAGGGTCTCTCTTTTAGTGTCATATGGGCCATTTGGCTTTTCATCTGAACTTTCGAGAATTGTATCAGCTGTCTCGTGAACTTTCGATCCTGTGGTTGTAACTCCCGAAGAACACTTACTTAAAAATGTCAGCTGAGTTGCATAAATATAGGGGCTTTTACGGTCAGCTGCTGATCCAGACTTCAGAGATTTAAGTCTTCTTTGCTCCCTGCTAAAGCTGTCTCTAATGCTTTTCCACCTTGTTTGTAGGGTTATGCCTGAAATTAAAGAAAAAAGATATACTTACTTATTGTGTTTTTAGCTCGGCCGATTTGTAGCCTTATATCTAATACTTTTTTGCAACACACCTTAAAAATGTTTCTTCAAGTCACATTTTGTGAAAAAAATATGTTACTAATTGTACTATTTTTATTTATTACAGGTATCTAGCAACAGGATGTTCCTTTGTTGACCTGCATTTTGCGTACAGGCTTGGAATTACTACTGTCAGGGAAATAGTACTGCAGGTTTGCGAAGCGGTATGGAAAAATCTGAAAGATGAGTATTTGCCGGAACCATCCAAAGAATATTGGCAAGAAATCGCAGAGGGCTTTAAAAACCGAGCAAACTTTCCTAATTGCATAGGTGCGATAGATGGAAAGCATATTCGCATAATCAAGCCAAGTCATTCCGGTTCAATAAATTACAATTACAAGCATTATTTTTCACTTCTATTATTAGCAGTATGTGATTCCGACTATAAATTCATAGCTGTTAACGTTGGTGCAGACGGAAAGGAAAGTGATTCTACAGTCTTTAAGGATTCTATGTTCTATAAGGCACTTCAGCAAAATGAACTTAATATTCCAGAAAAACATCCTATTTCCACCAGTTCTACAAAGGAACCAATGCCATACGTTTTGGTGGGTGATGAGGCTTTCGGTTTATCGGAACATGTTATGCGTCCTTACGGCGGAAAACATTTGACTATTAAGAAGAAAATATTTAATTATAGATTATCCAGAGCTAGACGTTATATTGAATGCACATTTGGGATCCTGGCTAACAAGTGGCGAATTTTCCATCGCCCTCTAAATGTCAAGAGAAGTTTTGCTATAAATATCATAAAAGCTTGCTGTGTTTTGCACAATTATGTACGGACCAAAGATGGCTATCAATTTGAACATACACTTGATCCAGCAGAAACAGTAGGTCTCTATAATACACCCATAGGTTATATGGAAAGGGGCAGTAGATCTTCAGTAAAATACAGAGATTTATTTGCTGACTTCTTTGAAAATGAAGGAAGAGTTGATTGGCAGAATAACTACATCTAAGGCATAGTTAGTATATGTACCTATATTGCTAACTCACATGTATAATTAAGTACATACAAATTTTATTAAAGTCGTTTATACTTACCCAGTTTTCTTTTTTTCTTCATCACTAAGTCCGTCGCCTCCAAAAATATCCACTAACTCCTCCCAGTGTTTTTTTTTAACATCTCGGTTGCTGTAGTCGTTGCAAGATAAATCCCAGATGGATGGACGGCTCTCAATCTCCATAATGAAGCGTTCAGTATCGAATTCCGTTGCCTTTTTCGACGCCATTACAAAAGTCATCAACAGGCATCCACCATGCAACAAACCCAACGAGACGACAACCGAAGCCACTATTTTCAAGCCGACCGCACGTGGTTTTAAGGGCGTGCGACGCACTGGGCGACCAGGTCGCGCGACGGCCATGTCGTCGCGACCGTAAAGCTTGCGACAATGATCACGGTGCCAGCATGCGACTCCAGCAAATTTTCAGCTCTTCACAAAATGAACTTCGAGGAGGCAGCAGCTTTTATCTGTTTGCTGAGAGCGTGCGAAAACGAAAGAGGCTAGTAAGAGTGCCAGGCAGCTTTAAGGCGCATCCTTTGATAAGAACCCGGTAGTAAAAATGGAAATGTCTAAAACATTTTGATAACGATCTGAAGAAATACAAGAAAAAATTTTTTAACTATACTCGGATGTCGTTAGGATCGTTTGACGAGCTGTTGGCTATCTTACATGAGTCTTTGAAGGAACAGATACGCAAATGAAAGTCAATTTCTCCAGAAGAAAAACTCCTTGTTACTGTAAGGTGCGATACTATTTTTTTACATTAGTATACATGTATTTAAAGAAACTCCTACAAGTACATAGTTTTAAAACAAATTGTACTGGATTCGGGAAGCTTAGAGAAATATTTGTTTCTTCGCACACCGAGGAACTGTGACTCGATGGTCCCTTGTTCATATACATCAGATCTTTCGTTTTGTGGCACTTCGTAGATGAACGAGGATAGGGTTGAACAGGATACGTAGGTGATTGAGAGAGGGACTGGTACGATCGTTCCGTACGTTGGCGCTGGATTGTAATTCCAATGATTGAAACCTGCTTGAACCATTCCTTCCTGAGGACGGCGGAGGGTTGATGCAACCTCTAGCTTTCTTTTAATTACATTCATCAATTCAAGTTTGGTCCGAAAGTTTTCATTGTCGGGAATTTTTTAGATCCGGCAGTAATGACAACGACAATAATCTATCAGAATCCTGACTCAGCTTCAGATTCCATTCTCTCTCTGCGTGTCTAGGGAGGCTTTTAAAAGTGGAGGCCAAGTCTTCATCAGCATCTGTGTTCTTCCTAATGCCCTTCTTTCTTTTGAGGTCTCTCTTTTAGTGTCATATGGGCCATTTGGCTTTTCATCTGAACTTTCGAGAATTGTATCAGCTGTCTCGTGAACTTTCGATCCATGTGGTTGTAACTCCCGAAGAACACTTACTTAAAAATGTCAGCTGAGTTGCATAAATATAGGGGCTTTTACGGTCAGCTGCTGATCCAGACTTCAGAGATTTAAGTGCTTGCCCTGCTAAAGCTGTCTCTAATGCTTTCCACCTTGTTTGTAGGGTTATGCCTGAAATTAAGAAAAAGATATACTTACTTATTGTGTTTTTAAGCTCGGCCGATTTGCCATATATCTAATACTTTTTGCAACACACCTTAAAAATGTTTCTTCAAGTCACATTTCGTGAAAAAAAAATGTTACTAATTGTACTATTTTTATTTATTACAGGTATCTAGCAACAGGATGTTCCTTTGTTGACTGCATTTGCGTACAGGCTTGGAATTACTACTGTCAGGGAAATAGTACTGCAGGTTTGCGAAGCCCAATCTGAAAGATGAGTATTTGCCGGAACCATCAAGAATATTGGCAAGAAATTGCAGGGCTTTAGAAACCGAGCAAACTTTCCTAATTGCATGAGGTGCGATAGATGGAAAGCATATTCACTAATCAAGCCAAGTCATTCCAGTTCAATAAATTACAATTACAAGCTTATTATTTCACTTCTATTATTAGCAGTATGTGATTCCGACTATAAATTCATAGCTGTTAACGTTGATGCAGACGGAAAGAAATTGATTCGTACAGTCTTTGCAAGGATTCTATGTTCTATAAGGCACTTCAGCAAAAATGAACTTAATATTCCAGAAAAACATCCTTGATTTCCACCAGTTCTACAAAGGAACCAATGCCATACGTTTTGGTGGGTGATGAGGCTTTCGGTTTTATCGGAACATGTTATGCGTCCTTACGGCGGAAAACATTTTTTGACTATTAAGGAAGAAAATATTTACCCAGGCAGATAATATCCAGAGCTAGCACGTTATATTAGAATGCACACTTGGGATCCTGGCTAACAAGTGGCGAATTCTTCCATCGCCCTCTAAATGTCAAGAGAGAAGTTTCGCTATAAATATCGTAAAAGCTTGCTGTCGTTTTGCTGAGCTTATGCACGGACCAAAGATGTGCTATCCAATTTGAACATACACCTGATCCAGCAGAAACAGTAGGTCTCTATAATACACCCATAGGTTACATGGCGAGGAGGCAGTAGATCTTCAGTAAAACACAGCGATTTATTTGCCGACTTCTTTGAAAATGAAGTGTAGAGTTGCACACGGCAGAATAACTACATCTAAGGCATAGCATAGTATGCTGTGCCTATATTGCTAACTCTCACATGTATAATTAAGTACATACAAATTTTTATTAAAGTCGTTTATACTTACCCAGTTTTCTTTTCTCTTCATCACCAAGTCCGTCGCCTCCCAAAATATCCACTAATCCCTCCCAGTGTTTTTTTAACATCTCGGTTGCTGTAGTCGTTGCAAGATAAATCCCAGATGGATGGACGGCTCTCAATCTCCATAATGAAGCGTTCAGTATCGAATTCGCTGCCTTTTTCGACGCCATTACAAAAGTCATCAACAGGGCATCCACCATGCAACAAACCCAACGAGACGACAAACCGAAGCCACTATTTTCAAACTGACTGCACGTGGTTTCAGGAAGAAAAATTTTATTCCATCCGTTCGACCGCCAGTGCGCTGCTACTAAAACACTAGGCATTGTGTACCTGCTGGTCGCGGCGCTTCATCACTGGCCGCCTGTACGGTCGCGGAGGTTTTCGTTGGCCGTCGCGACTCCCTCTTGGTAGTAGCGTCGGTAGTGCAAGGTTAGGCGTGCGCGCACTGGGCGACCAGGTCGCGACGGCCGGTCGTCGCGACCAACAGATATATACAATTAAATTGCGTTTAACGCACTACCGACTACTACCAAGAGGTCGCGACGGCCAGCGAAAACCTCCGCGACGCAACAGGCGGCTGCAGTGAAGCGCCGCGACCAGCGGAGGTACACAATGCCTAGTGTTTAGTAGCGCACTGGCGGTCGACGCGGATGGAATAAGAATTTTTCTTCCCTGAAACCACGTGCAGTCAGTTTGAAAATAGTGGCTTCGGTTGTCGTCTGGTTGGGTTTGTTGCATGGTGGATGCCTGTTGATGACTTTTGTACTGGCGTCGAAAAAGGCAACGGAATTCGATACTGAACGCTTCATTATGGAGATTGAGAGCCGTCCATCCATCTGGGTTTATCTTGCAACGATTGGCTGCAGCTAAAACCGAGATGTTAAAAAAAAACACTGGGAGGAGTTAGTGGATATTTTTGGAGGCGACGGACTTAGTGATGAAGAAAAAGAAAACTGGGTAAGCATAAATCTGACTTTAATAAAATTTGTATGTACTTAATTATACATGTGAGTTAGCAATATATGAAGCTACATATACTGACTATGCCTTAGATGTAGTTATTCTGCCAATCAACTCTTCCTTCATTTTCAAGGGATCGAGCAAACAAATCTCTGTATTTTACTGAAGATCTACTGCCCCTTTCCGTATAACCTATGGAGTGTATTATAGAGACCTACTGCTTCTGCTGGATCAAGTGTAGCGTTCAAATTGATAGCCATCTTTTGGTCCGTACAATAATTGTGCAAAACACAGCAAAGCTTTTATGATATTTATAGCAAAACTTCTCTGACATCAGAGGCGATGGAAAATTCGCCACTTGTTAGCCAGGATCCCAAATGTGCATTCAATATAACGTCTAGCTCTGATAATCTATAATTAAATATTTTCTTCTTAATAGTCAAATGTTTTCCGCCGTATGACGCATAACATGTTCCATAAACCGAAAGCCTCATCACCCACCAAAACGTATGGCATTGGTTCCTTTGTAGAACTGGTGGAAATAGGATGTTTTTCTGAATATTAAGTTCTCTATTTTGCTGAAGCGCCTCAGAACATAGAATCCTTAAAGACTGTAGAATCACTTTCCTTTCCGTCTGCACCAACGTTAACAGCTATGAATTTATAGTCGGAATCACATACTGCTAATAATAGAAGTGAAAATAATGCTTGTAATTGTAATTTATTGAACCGGAATGACTTGGCTTGATTATGCGAATATGCTTTCCATCTATCGCACCTATGCAATAGGGAAAGTTTGCTGGTTTTAAAGCCCCTCTGGCGATTTCTTCTGCTGTCATCTTTGATGGTTCCGGTAAATACTCATCTTTCTCAGATTTTCCATACCGCTTCAAAACCTGCAGTACTATTTCCCTGACAGTAGTAATTCCAAGCCTGTACGCAAAATGCAGGTCAACAAAGGAACATCCTAGTTGCTAGATACCTGTAATAATAAATAAAAATAGGTACAATTAGTAACATATTTTTTCACAAAATGACTTGAAGAAACATTTTTAAGGTGTGTTGCAAAAAAGTATTAGATATAAGGCTACAAATCGGCCGAGCTAAAAACACACAAGTGGGCATATCTTTTTTCTTTCTCGTGGCATAACCCTACAAACAAGGTGGAAAGCATTAGAGACAGCTTTAGCAGGGAGCAAAGAAGACTTAAATCTCTGAAGTCTGGATCAGCAGCTGACCGTGTGCCCCTATATATATTTATAACTCAGCTGACATTTTAAGTAAGTGTTCTTCGGGAGTTACAACCAGGATCGAAAGTTCACGAGACAGCTGATACAATTTCGAAAGTTCAGATGAAAAGCCAAATGGCCTGCTATGACACTAAAAGAGTAGACCCTCAAAAGAAAGAAGGGCATTGGGAAGAGACACAGATGCTGTTAGAAGACTTGGCCTCCACTTTAAAAGCCTCTGAACGCAGAGAGAGAATGGAATTCAGTTGAGTCAGATTCTGATAGATTATTTTGTTGTCATTACTGCTGGATCTAAAAATTCCTGACAATGAAAACTTTCGACCAAACTTGAATTGATGAATGTAATTAAAAGAAAACTAGAGGCTGTACCAACCCTCCGCCGTCCTCAGGAAGGAATGGTTCAAGCAGGTTTCAATCATTGAATTACAATCCAGCGCCAACGTACGGAACGATCGTACCAGTCCCTCTTCAATCACCTACGCATCCCGTTCCAACCCTATCCTCGTTCATCTACGCAAGTGCCACAAACGAAAGATCTGATGTATATGAACAAGGACCATCGAAATACAGTTCCTCGGTGTGCGAAGAAACAACATTTCTCTAAGCTCTCCCGGAACTGAATTATTAAATTTGTTTTAAAACAATGTACTTGTAGAGTTTCTTTAAATACATGTATACTAATGTAAAAAAAATAGTATCAGCTCTTACCTTAAAGTAACAAGGAGTTTTTCTTCTGAGAAATTGACTTTCTCATTTGCGTATCTGTTCCTTTCAAAGACTCATGTAAGATAGCCAACAGCTCATCAAAAGATTCTTTCGACATCCGAGTATAATTAAAAATACCTTTTTCTTTGTATTTCCCTCAACCGTTATAAAATGTTTTTAAACATTCCATTTTTACTACGGGTTCTTATCAAAGGATGCACCCAAAACCTTTTCTTTTCTTACTATCTTTCTTCGTTTTTGCAACCTCAACAAATAGATAAAAAGCTGCTGCTTCCTCGAAGTTCATTTTGAAACTGAAATTTATAGGTCGCATACTGGCCGTGATCATTGTCGCAAACTTTTGGTCGCGACGACATGGCCGTCGCGACCTGGTCGCCCAGTGCGCGCACGCCTTATTCGGAATTATGGGACATATTCGAAGCCTACTACCCGTCACCAAAGTGGGGCGAGGTCTACGTAAAAGGTTAAAAAAACACATTTACTATGTTTACATAATTTGGTGTTTATGGGTTTTTTGGCATGCCCATGGACCTATTGATCAGTAATATTAAGATTGTTGCCAAATTTTAATAGAATTTCAGTGTTGTCATATTTCGATAACGAGTCAAGATTAAATTTTCAAAAATTTTTAATCGTATTAAAGTTGGCACATTGCAATTAAAATAAATTGGGCATTTTATTTAAAATACTAAAAATATTACAAGGAGCGCAAAACTGGAAAATCTGGCAACAATAACAGTATCACTGTTCAATTTAACCTGCCCAGACACCCTAAATGCCCAAATGTGTAAACGCTGCTTAACTAGTTTTAGAGATATTTGACCGCATCTAAAATTTTTACCTAAAATGTGGTGTTCTCATGTCTTAGCAGCTAGCAAAAATGGGTTTTTTAAAATTTAGGGCTTATTAAATTTAGCCTAAGCAATTTATTGCCATGAAAATAATTAGGACATTTCATTAAAAGCACAAAACAGGGAAATATGACAAGGGTACGATATTACTATTAAATTCTTCATACTCGATACCTTCCAGATACCTAATTTGGTAAATGTCGCTTTAGCGGTTATAAAGTTTTTTAAAAGTTATAGTTCTTTTTACTAAACCAGTATGTAGATGTTAATAAGTAATTTCAACTTATTAAGTTTAGAAAACAAACCTAGAAATAGAGCGATTCTTCAGTACTTTGGATAAATCAAATATCAAGTCAAATTACTAAATTTTTAATTTGTACTATAATTTTGATTAAAATATCCGTTTTTTAAATTTTTTAGCTGCTTAAGAACAAAAAGTATATAAAAACTAAACATAGAATAAAGAAAAAATAAAAGGGGTTTATTTAAATTAGTATTATAAATGAAAATAATTAATAATTCGCAATACTTGGTTAGTACTACAGCACGGGAGGACAGAGGTTCAACGACTAGAATAAAACGAATAATAGTAACAATCTCCTTTTTTAACAAACACATTTGAGGAGCTCCAGTGCAAAACGTTGTTTTTGGTAAAACAAAATTTTGAAAAGTAAGTAAGTAAAATTGTGAGGCAATTTTTACTGCGGTTTTTTATTTATGTTTAAAAGTTTTTTTGATTATAATATACAGGGTGTTTCTAAATAAATGCAAAAAATTAAGGAGATGATTCCCTGTTTAAAATAAAGGGTAGTTTACTTCATAAATATATGGTCAAAAGTCAACCATTAGGGTGATATCGCGGTACAAATATGGAAAAAAATAAGGTGTTTATTTTTTATCTTAAAAATGAAAAGCGCCAGAAAAATAAAATTGTACAAAAATATTGCCATTATAAAAATACACGTTTTAAATATTTTTGTACTTTTTTAGAAGTAATGGAAGTGGTGGAAATAGACTATTCCTATCCTTTTTGCTCACCAAATTTAAAAAGACACTTACCAATGACCTCAAAAAATATATCTAAATTTGGGTAGGTTGGGTAGGAAATTTTTTTTGTCAAACCTGCCAATTTCAAATAAAAAAATAAAAAGTAAATCATAACGGGCCAGGAAAACGTATTTAAAAAAGATATATATATATTTTATAAAAATTATATTTTTCTGCTGTCGCCCATTAAGGCATTTATAATATGTCTTTATTTGACAAAACTTAGTAGTTTAAATGCAATGCTCATTTTTTTTCTAAGCAACAACATAAAGAGACTTTTTTGTTAAATTTTTTGGTGATAACCCACTGGTTGACTTTTGACTCCGTAGTACCTTTATTTTGAACAAGGAAAACTCCTAAATTCTTTTTGCATTTGTTTAGAAACACCGTGTATAAAATTTATATTGTCTTTTCAAAAAGAACATATTTAGTTTTTCCTTAGGTGTTAAATTAAAACCTCGACCAGCAATATCGCTTTTCCTACATATTACACAAGATACTATTGTTTTTATTCTTAAAAACCTAATATAGCGATAAAACATTCTTTATTAACAAAATATACTATCTATATATGTATTACTTTATTTTTCTTATCAAAGGTCAAAGTTGGGACAGTTTTTAAACCCTTTTAGCTTTACCGCGTCATAAATAACCTTTAGTAGCTTTAACACTATTACACTGATATTAAATATGAAACTCAATTCCAGTGGCGGCGCCAGCTTTTCTTTTAAGTTGGCCGATACCGGCAAACAAATTAGGAGGGTGGGCAGCATAACGGGCAAGTGCAATACAAAAAATTAACTAGATCCAGGACGTTTTAAATTTTAGTACAAATATTTAAGGAACCTATTTTTAAGGTCCAATAAAATGAAAACAAAAACCCCATCCAAGCTACAGCTATTGTAAGTTGAGTAAAAATTGTTTAATTTATACTGTGGCTACATCTTTGCATTAAATCTCACGAAAGTGTGTACATCCCTAAGGGTTGTATTTATTGTTTGTGTTAAAGAAGGTAAACACCCACACTGAAAAAAATAGTCTTATAAAGTTTGTTCTAGTAGAGGGGTATTAATGGTAGTGCCTATTGATGCCTAAATGCTAAATTTTTATGTGTATGTATTAGAGAAAAATCCAAATATTTGGTTTCTCGCATTTTTGTAATAAAACAAACAGTTTTCTTAGTACCCTGTGGAAACCAAAAAATACCTATCCTGTTGCTACCTCCAGTAATCCTATTTTGTTTTATAGATAACATTTCGTAATTTAAATTTTAAATACACATAACTAACGAAAAAAAGTTACGATTTTTTAAACACTTTGATAGGATATTTTATTTTATATTTAGATTTTATACTAAAATCCGTTTCTAATGACATAGCGCAACATATTGCTTTTTAATATTGTGGCCATAGATCATTTATTTAAGAATTCAGTGATGCGGACTACTTAAATATGAATTGAATAAATGGTTTAAAAGAATGGAATATTTTATTTAAGGGCTTTTTCCGTTTCTTTGCTTTTTGCTCAATTAGCAGGTTGGGCGAACGGTTGGGCGAGAACAATTTAGGTTGAGCGAGACCGCGCCTACACCTGGCGCCGCCACTGCTCGATTCACTTAATAAAGTGCATTTGCTTTAACCGCAGCTCTTAAATTGTATTTTCTACGTTTATGCGGTTTTACGCATTTGCTTCGTCTTACAGAAAGCTATTTTAATATTCTAACTGTTAACTATTTTTTCCTGAAAATGATTTGCACTAATTATAAACATTAATTTCCTGTTCTTTGTTAAACGCTATGGCTCAAAATTACCTATTTAGTAATAGAAAAAGTTTACATTTGTGTCCACTTTTTTCTTTTAACGATATCTTTACTTGCGAAAATATTATCGAAACGAGTTAATCATTTTTATGTCAAACACTGGGAAGATTATCTATATTTTCAAACTTGCAGCAAACTATACTCAAAAAATATGCTGGCTGATTTTTCTGCAAGTGTCAATTAAAATATTAATCTAGATGTTTTACGGAAAATTTCATAAAAACATCCAGAGCGACCACTATTCGCAAAAAATGTTCATTTAAAAAATAGGAAAAAACTTTTTTTTTATTCTTTTATGTCACTGTAATAATTAATTGTTAAATGAGTGGTAATAAAAAGTTATTTTTATTTTATTCAGTATGTTAGCTTATTTGGCATTTTTCCAAAATATAGAAAATGTATATAGGGTGCCCCAACTCTATTTATATACGAAATAACTTCACCCCTATACAGGAAACAAAAAGAAAGTTTAAATAAAAAATGTTTATTTAAATACATCTTTTTTATTGACATTACTAGTTAATATACAAGGTGTTTAAAAAACGTAATTTATACTGAATATTTGAATACCTACAAAAAAAATATTCGAATACTGAGTATTCACGAATACCAGAAATGAATACTGAAGAGCAAAAAAATGTCCTTAAAATTTTGAAGAGCAAAAAAGGCCAATATTTATTTTTTTTGGGTCACGGAATAGTCACCTTTTTGGTATTCCAATACTGACAATCTCGATATTCGAATACTTTAAATCCCGGTATTCAAATTCTGCTATTCAATTTTGGTATTCGAATACTCAAAAAATATATTCGAATAACACACGAACACTATTTAAATACCAGCCCAATATATTCTGAATACGATTCATAATATCAAGTATCCGGATACTACCCAACTCAGTTAAATACTATTGTCGATTTCAATGTTTACAGAAAAAACTAAAAACCAAGGTATCTAAATTTTATTAAATAAGTTATGAAACTAAGTTAATGTTTTAAAGCCTCTAAAATATCTATTTATAAACGAGAGAAAAATTTCTGTGTAAATATGAACACTACCACAATTTAATGGGAACCCGCTTTCTGTTTATTTAAAATTTTATGTTTGACGAACAAGTTACGAAGAAAACTTTAATCTTATTTTATAAACTTAATATGTAGCTTATTAAAAACTGCTGTGATCAAATTAAAAGCAAACTTTATTTTATGTTGTGCTTACTGCAATTAGACGTTTATTGAGACTACACAAGTTTACTGCACACCTGCAATTTAAAAAGATTTAGTGTGTTAATTCTGTTAAAGATGCCAAGTAGGTCAGAATTATAAATTTGATTAAATTTCTTCGCACGGTAAATTACACATGTAAACAGTGTTGGCCTAAGCCTTAGGTCCACCAAGTTCAAGTGGAAAAAGATTTAAAAATAATAAAAAATATATAAAAAAATAATTTTACAATTCTAATTTAAGGTCTGCAAATTAATCGGTGCGTCGGAAGTGCAGCCCGTTTTTAATCTGTGTTAGAACTGCGGCTCAAACCTTTCGTCTTTACCTGACTGTTTTTAATCAGTGTCGAAATTGCATAAAATATGATTTTTGCTGCTTATTACTTGATATTACTCGAATACTTTCTACCGAAGACAGAGTTTGGGGAAGGTAAACGAATTCTAAAGCAAAAGGTAGTTTAGAAAATCCCAATTTATCTGATAAACTTTGGTTCGCAATTCTGCCAAAATATGATATTTTTTAAGTATCTATTTTGTTCGCAGTTTCGACGTCACCCAAATAAATATCTTAAAATGCAAGAAAAAAATATTAAAAGGATTTTAAAAAATAATAATAAATATTTTTCTACAATAAACTGTTTTTTTCTCTTGCAATATACGTATATTTTGGTACTAAATAGTTACCTTTTTTAATATACGATGCGTATATAAAGTCCGGAACCCCACACTAACCTTTTAAATTGTTTAAGTTTCGTTTCAAACAATGCTAAAATTAATTTGTCGTCGGTATGGCTATTGTCGAACCACTTTTGTGGCCCATATAAAATTCAAAAAGTGGCCCGTGGCCGTGCCTTAGGCCGTGTTTCCACGGGCCACTTTTTGAAGTTTATATGGACCACAAAAGTGTTTCCATAGTAGCCAATCCGACCACAAAAATTTTAGCATTGTTGGAAAACGAAATTACAAGCTGGCGATAGTAGACCAACCACTTTTTGAAGTTGATATGGGCCACAAAATGTGGTTCGACAATAGCCATACCGACGACACAAATTAATTTTAGCATTGTTTGAAACGAAACTTCAAGTAATGGCGTGGAAACACGGCCTTAGTTCGACATGCATATGTGTCATTTCTTTTCTTAAATTTAATTTTTATGTTTCCCTATGGGCCACTTTTTGAAGTTGATATGGGCCACAAAAGTGGTTGGTCTACTGTCGCCAGCTTGTAATTCCGTTTTCCAACAATGCTAAAATTTTTGTGGTCGGATTGGCTACTATGGAAACACTTTTTGTGGTCCACCTTTCCATTATTTAATGTTTAACATGTAATTTTAAAACATTATGCCAAAGGGTTATAGGCACGAAACCCACCTAGTTTGATACCCGAAACATGTGTTTGATTCAGATGGTTTCATGACTGTAACCCTTACGATTTTTGGCACAATGTTAAAAAAATTGCATGTAGAACATTGTGGTAAACTTGTCCATTAAAAAAAGTAACGCGAGTAGGGATAGATGGGGGTTGACGGGCCTCCACCTCCGGAGGAGCTTATTATCTCAAGATCTCTGACGTCAGAGCAATTATTTAGGAATCTTGCGCAACTCCATATTTAGAGTACAGCGCCTGCGTCGAGGAATCAAGGGCGTGGCCTAGGCCTGTCACCTGTCACCTGTCAAATAGTAAATGTCACTTGCCAAATGCCACATGTCAATATTATACGTGACGTCATTTCGTACAGCCCTAGATCGATTGGTAAACCCGGCAACACCGGGATCGGGCGGGGGCGACGCGGGGGAAGGGTAAATAATAAAACAAGCGAGGCTATTAAGTGTGGGAACTGACCGTGGGAAATTACGTTAGGAATCTTGAGCTATTAAGAATTATTTATGGAAGTATTAATGTACTCCTTGCATTTTACCCAAATAATATTTTCTGAACATACGCCTACTACAACCAATCAGAGAGCCGTATTTTTTCTTAAGCCGTTATTATTTTTAACCAATCAGAGAGCCGTATTTTTTCTTAAGCCGTTATTTTTAACCAATCAGAGAGCAGTTTACCCTAATAGATGGTTTCTGAACGTACCCCTTGTAATTTCAAGGTCAAAGCATACGTCAACAATAACGAAGATAGCTGCAGTTAGATAATAAACGGTAAAAACAGTGGTAACTAAATAAAAAAACAGTGTTTGTGGTAAAGCATTTATTATAAAATAAAAAAATACATACATTGTTGTCATATTTCTAAATAATTCTTAGAATAATACCTTATAAAATAAATAGCAGTGTTTACAGTAAAGCAATTATTTTTAAATTAAAAAATACATTGTTGCCATATTGCTAAATAATTCTTAGAATAATACCTTATAAAATAGGATATTTAATTATAAACTCTGCATATATTTTGATACGTGGTCGTATTTTATCTCCTAAAAATAAAATATAATCATTTAAATTTAACTTCTGGTGTAACAACTCGCTTGGTTTTTCATATGCTGTTGCGTTTATATACGTTTTAACAGGTGTATCGATATTGACATATTCAATAATTCCACTTGTAATGGGAAACCTGTAGTAATCAAATTTTGTGCCATTTATTAAAAGATGTTTTGACAAACCCTTTTCGCAAACCAACATAATATTCATGTAGCCATACAAGTTGTTTTCGGGTTTATCCTTTACACCATCTTCTGTTTTAAGCTTTTTTGCTAAATGATATGGATGAGTTAAATTACGTCCGAACTTGTCGAGAGTCATCTTGAAAATGATGTTATGTTACTAAATCAACTCTTTTTATTCAATAATATCGGCTTCCTTTAACTCTTCAATAATACTCATAATCTCATTTTGATGGTTATTATTACCCACTTGCTTGCTAGCCATTAACAATCTTAATCTATCCACAAGCTCATTTGGATCATCCCAGTAAATATAATCAGTTTTATTATTGTTAAATATTTTATGTTGAGTATCAATTGGTAAACCATAGCCTTGAGGATTTTGTGCTCTTGTAATTCGCAACTCTTTATCGCGTTCTTTTTGTTTTCTTATTCGCTCCTCTTTTATACGTTCGAGTAACGGTTTAATTGTTAACATGTACTTGACACCTCTGTTGCCAACATGCTGTTCGTTTTCATTAAAGTTTCTCTTACTAGCATTCGTTAGCAAAACCAATTTTGCAAATGCTCGCTCGTCTAGTGATGTAAATTTGTTTTTTAACGGATTGGTCTTGAATATAAGTTCATATAGACCAGGAGTTCCAATAAATTTTTCCCCTTTAACATAAATATCTGGACCGTTAAATTCAAGTCGAGAATCACCGAAAGTTAGATGATCAGTAGCCATATCATGTTTTAAATAGTTTCGATCGTACTCGTTTTCCGTATCTTTTATAAAACCTTCCACATATTTTCTAGGTAGCGGATCATACTGATCTAGATATTCTCGAAAGGATTCTTCCGGAATACTATCAATCTGAACAGGATTTAATTGTGGGTCGACTCTAAAGTCATCATCAAAGTAACTTTCTTCAGGTTGGTGCTCATAGATAGTTCTGTTTAAATCAGTTTCCTCTGTTTCGCCTTCTTCCATCATTTGTTCATCTTCCGACGGCTCATCATCCATATATTCTTTTTCTTGTTCAGCTATATCGTCTTGTTTTTTAACGGGACTGGCAAAGTTAAGAGGAGTTCGTGCTTTCTTTATTACTGTATGAGTAAAATTTTCGCTTTGACGTCTTTTTAAGGACTTTGGTATAAATGGTTGTCTACCAGATTGAGTGTTTTGTATTGATTTGGATATTATTTTTGCCAAAGGTTTATACGTATTTTCCAATATAACAGCATTCTCATAACGACCAGCTTTTATTGAATCATATAATTTTTTTACACTCCTCGAATGTTTATCAAGGAGTTGAAGAATGTTTGGATCTTCTTGCAAACTCCGCTTATCTTCTGAGCGCTGATCATCATTCGTGTCGAACTCTAGCTCGCCATTCTCACGTTGCTGCTTCTTTAAAAGCTGGTATTTTTTCGAATACTATCGGTAGCTTCATTTATTTTACGTCTCACATCCTTGTCCAACTTGTTCAAATCCATGGTTAAGAAATATTTTTAATAATTAGGATTTACTTTTGGGGCAACCCACTGCTTAAGCAAATAGCCCAGAGCCCTCTGCTTAAGCGATAACGGTCTTTATTTTCAAATACGGCACCGTTTTTCTAAATACGGCACTGTTTTTCTAAAATACGGCACCGTTTTTCCTAAATACGGCACTGTTTTTCTTAAATACGGCACTGTTTTTTCTAAAATACGGCACTGTTTTCTAAATACAGCACTGTTTTCTAAAATACGGCACTGTTTTTCTAAATACGGCACCGTTTTTCTAAATACGGCACCGTTTTTCTAAATACGGCACCGTTTTTCTATAATACGGCACCGTTTTCTAAAATACGGCACCGTTTTTCTAAATACGGCACCGTTTTTCTAAATACAGCACTGTTTTTCTTAAATACGGCACCGTTTTTCTAAATACGGCACCGTTTTTCTAAATACGGCACTGTTTTTCTTAAATAAGGTATTATTGTTAATAATCTTTATGTAGCTCTAGACACGTGTTGACTCAATGACGGGTGGGAACTAAATGATGACAGTTATAGTATAGCGTAACATATATAAATATATACTTAACATTCTGATTCAATCCTTAGTATTGTCAAAGACTTTGTGCTGTACGGTCATGCAGAAGTTTAAGAAAAAATCAATTAAGAAAAAACTGCTCGTAGAGGCAAGGGGATTCCCTTCGCGACCGCGTTTCAAAAAGCGAGGGAGGCATTGTACGTGGAAAAACCGCAAGATCTTTTCTCTGCTGCTGAAGTAGCTCTGAAAGCATTCAATGGGGTGGAAAAAGAAAAACCTGCAGATGTAGTACCTTTACCTGTAGTCGGCGGATTTCTACCATTTTTAATACCACTTTTTGCCGGCTTAAGCGCCGTAGGAGCACTTAGCGGCGGAATATCAGGGATCGTAAAAGCTGTTAAAGATTCTAAGGCGGCGCAAGAAAGATTAGAAGAAGAAAAGAGACACAACAAAACAATGGAATCTATTGCGATTAGCAAAACTGGTAGCGGTTTATATTTAGGACCATACAAAAACGGTTTGGGTCTCTATTTAAAACCCTATAAATACAGATGACTCAAGAAATAAATTTAGTCTTACTTCAACCGTCGTGCAATTCAGTCTTACTTCAACCGTCATGCATACCTTTAGCTTGAGTGGTAATAGTTCCATCTTAGAAGCAACCTATAACCCGCCCATCTACTTGAGAGATGACACTAGTGAATACGAGCTTGGTTTAGTCAGTTTAGAAACGTTTAACGCCATACCCAACATTGATAATAGCAATAACAAATTTTATGTGGGTAATATTACTCTAGAAATCCCGATTGGATCATATGAAATAAGTGCAATAAATGATTATCTACAAGAGGCCATACAGGAAAAAAATAAAGCCATCAATAATTTTAATTGTACCCTAAGCCTAAAGGGTAATGTTAATACGCTCAAGTGCGAGCTCGAATGTTCTCATACAGTTGACTTTACTAAGACAAATTCTATTGGAAAATTGTTAGGATTTCATAATATTTTGCTAAAGCCCAACGTTAAACATGTATCGCAAACACCTGTAAATATTCTGAAAATTAACGTGATTAAAATCGAGTGTAATATCGTTACTGGTGCCTATCACAATAATATGCTTGTTCATACAATACATGAATTTTCGCCATCAGTACCAGCTGGTTTCAAAATTATAGAAATTCCTCAAAATGTGCTTTATATGCCTGTATCCACCAAAATTATCAGCAACATTAAATTAAAACTGGTTGATCAAGATGGTGAATTGGTTGACTTTAGAGGAGAAGTTATTACTATTAGATTACATTTGAGAAAGTCTTTATAAATAACTACTTTGTGATGTTTGTGTCAGTATACTGCAGAACGTTGTGCAGAGCACACGTGTTATGGTTGTTAAATATAACGCCAAGAAAATTGTCAATTTTAACCAGCTTTGGAACACTAAAAGAGCTTAACAGAAGAAAATATAAGATTTCTTGCATCCATAGGGCTTCTTGTTAAAAACTTAGAAAATGAGCATTTTAAACGTGACAGATTCGCTAAACTTTGATAACTCTATTACAAAAATAGAAAGACATAGCCATTTACCGTACTCCAGCTCTTTCAAAAATAATGATGAAATTCGAATACCGGTGCAACAAACTGATATATACACCCTACCTTGGGCAAGTCATATTTATTTGGAAGGACGACTTTTAAAAGGGTCCGATGGAAGAGTTTCAGACACTGCTAAACTTGTAAACAACTTTGTGGGACACCTCTTTGAAGAAATTCGTCTTGAAATTGGCGGAAAAGTTATTGATTCGACTAGATATCCTGGAATAGCAGCAACAATGAAAGGTTATGTCTCTTACAATGGTAATGAGTTAATTAAATATAAAAACGCTGGTTGGAGTATTGAAGATGATTTTACCTGGGACGGGATGGGTTCAAACGGAACTTTTAATGTTTGTGTTCCACTAAGGACATTACTAGGATTCGCTGAAGATTTTCAAAAGATACTTATAAATGTTAAGCATGAACTAATATTGTTAAGAAGTTCTTCCGATAAAAATGCCGTTATTAACACTACCGATGGAGAAAATGTACAAGCTATTATTGATAAAATTGTTTGGAGGCTACCACATATTACAGTATCCGATGCTGAGCGACTAGAACTTTTACAGATTGTTGGAAGTGGAACTGAATTGGATATCGGTTTTAGAAGCTGGGAACTCACAGAACATCCTTCAATACCGATTGGAAAACACCTTACATGGACCATTAAAACTTCTGTGCAGGTGGAAAGACCAAGATGGATAATTTTAGGTTTTCAAACAGATCGAAAGGATAACCACAAGAAAAATTGTAGCTTATTTGATCATTGTGATGTATCAAATGCAAAGCTTTATTTAAATTCTGAATTTTATCCATATGATAATTTAAATTTGGAAATTTCGAGAGGTATAATAGCTACTCTCTATGAAATGTACTCAGAATTTCAAGAAAGCTACTACGAAAAAGAAAACGAACCACTTTTAACTCCTAAAAATTTAAAAACAATGCATCCTTAATTGTAATTGATTGTTCAAGACAAAATGAAATCCTTAATTCTGGCATTATTGATGTAAGGTTAGAGATTGAAACAAAAGAAAACTTTCCTGCAAACACAAATGCTTACTGTTTAATTATTCACGACAAACTTGTAAAATATTCACCATTAACAGGGTCTGTGAGAAGAGTTTAAATAACCGTAATAATACATTATTTTAAGAATTATTTAGCAATATGGCAACAATGTATTTTTTTATTTAAAAATAATTATTTAGAAACGTACCAAAATATATGCTGAGTTTATAATTAAATATCCTATTTTATAAGGTATTATTCTAAGAATTATTTAGCAATATGGCAACAATGTATTTTTTAATTTAAAAATAATTGCTTTACTGTAAACACTGCTATTTATTTTATAAGGTATTATTCTAAGAATTATATAGAAATATGGCAACCATGTATGTATTTTTTATTTTATAATAAATGCTTTACTACAAACACTGTTTTTTATTTAGTTACCACTGTTTTTACCGTTTATTATCTAACCGCGGCTATCTTTGTTATTGTTGACGTATGCTTTGACCTTGAAATTACAAGGGGTCTGTAGCTTGTAGTGTATTACTATCTAAACTTGTATATAAAATTGCTAAGAGTCAATGTACAATGTGGTTTAAATAAAAATAATATATACAATGTGTTTTATTATTTACCCTTCCCCCGCGTCGCCCCCGCCCGATCCCGGTGTTGCCGGGTTAGGTCTAGGACCGTAGCAAATATTGACATGTGCCCGATGTTGCCAGGTTAGGCCTAGAGCCGTACGAAATGACGTCACGTATAATATTGACATTTGGCATTTGACAAGTGACATTTGACAGGTGACAGGCCGTGGCCGCGCCCAGATTCCTTGACGCAGGCGCAGTACCTTAAATATGGAGTTGCGCAAGATTCCTAAATAATTGCTCTGACGTCAGAGATCTTGAGATAATAAGCTCCTCCGGAGGTGGAGGTTGCTCAATCCCCCATCTATCCCTACTAACGCGGTCGCCCAGTCCGACACCCGAAACATTTGCCATTGACAGGCTAAGTTAAAGCGCCTCTTTTATTTATGGCGGTATGAATATTCATGGTAAACTCGTCAAAAGGAACCCCCTAATAAGGTTTTAAAAGTGTTCTTGTCATAAATTCCATTTTATTACTGGCACAGGGACTAACAGTATTTGTTCATTTTAAAATTTTGGTTTTAGGTCAAAACTATTAGAAATTGAGAATACCTAAAAATTATACAGAACAAGGAGACTAAACTTTTGCTAGCTGGCCAAATGGTCCCCAGGCCGACACTGCATGTAACCTCCTTGATTAGGTTAAATCTATCATAGGCCGTACTGCCTTCGTACAACTTCTAATGAGTTGTATTTGAGTTAGACCTTCAACTTTCTTCATGCAGTTTATTGGAGCGAAAAGCAAAAATTATCTTGAAAAGATTTAAAGTTATTTTATGCTCTTAATTCAGGTCATTGAAAATGTTTTGTATGACCTTATTATTTCGTTTCTTCAACGTCGTGTTATTAATGATACTGAATCCTTTTTATTTCTTAACGAAGGCAGGTAAAGCAGGTTGATTTGTTTTTGTCTTTAAGAGCATTTAAATACTTAAGTAAATTATTAACACGTACAGGGTGGCGCCTTTTCGTTGACCTTGCAGGCTATAGCGAAAACTAAAAGAGATAGAAGATTTTGATTTTTGGAAAAAATTCAGTGGTGAAAGCAAATTATGGATAACTTGATTAGTTTTGGAGTTACAGAGTGTTTTTAAAATTTTGTCAATTTGGCCAGGCATATGTATCGCGCTTGATATTAAAGATTTGAATAGAAAAGTTTTAGGGATTTTTACGTAGATTTCAGTGGCGTTTTAACACAAAATTATATATATTTTTAATAAGACACGTATATTTTGATCACCATTAAAACAACATTTTTAAGACCCTTAAAGATTTACCACATTTAAAATAAATTTCTTTAACAGTTTCGGAAATATGAGCTTCCAATTCTTAGTGCGTATCTACTATATTTTAGATTTATATTTTCATGTTTTTAAAACTATAAGAGATAAATGCATGAAATGTGGTATTTTGTTAAACCTATATCTATTCAACGGTAATATAATATACAGGGTGTTTTGTTAAAATATCCTGATGATGGCCCAATTTTCGAAAGTATTAAAAATAGATATATCAAATATGGTCCTTCTAATAGCTTTTAAGGAGACCTTTTAAGTGGTGATAAAATATACAATAAACAACTTTGTGTTATAACTTTAAAAAAGTTAATAGAAAAAATATATGTAGGTACGCCCCTGAATTCTACGTAAAAATCCGAGTAAAAATCCTAACTAACCAGAACTTTTCTATTTACGATTATTTTCTAATTTCTAATATAAGGCAAGTTACAAGTGCCTGTCCAAATTAACAAAAAATTAAAAACACTTTTTATCTTCAAAACGAATCAAGTTAACCAAGATTTACTTTCACCACTGAATTTGTTTCAAAAAATTAAAATCGAGATTTTGCAATCAGATTTGTTATATCTCTTTAAGGTTTCTCTATACCCTGCAAGGTAAACGAAAAGGCGTTACCCTGTACAACTATATTATGGTCTTATGTTTGATTCATTAATTGTTACTTGTAGACGTCTAAAGGTCGATTTATACATATCCGTGCCGTGTCCGCTCAGTGTCAGTTCCGGTTTCGCCTATTTTTGATATGATATTTATAAATATCCGAGTTGCGACAGTGTTCAGGCGAGTAGAAGAGATAATTTTGCCATTTGGCTTCATTATTAGATGAAGAGAAAGAGCAAAAACTAAAATGGTGAAAGCAAAGAAGTTGAAGTGTTTACCCTGTATGCAGTGCCGGATTAGCCATGTAGCAGAAGGCAGCATAGGCCAGGCAAGGGCCCCGCACCTGTGCCCAAAAACACAAATCAACAAAAATTAGGTTAACGTTCTTTTCTAATTAAGGAAAGGAAGTAATTTTTTGCCATAAAGTTGATCTTTTGCTTGCAGCCGTAGGTTGGAAAACGCTGTAGGAAACTGATTAAGTGCAAATGGATGATAAAGCAGAATTTTATTACCGATTACACTAATTGTGAGCAACGCATAAAACTTCCCGGGGAAATGTAATGGAAACGACACACCTTAGCAAATCTCAAAGTAAGCGTTGGCCACACTGTAATTTTATATTATTATGCTGCAAGTTGGCAATACGAAAATACTTGAACGTTCGTTCTTTTTAGCAATAAAACGAATAAAAAATGTATTACGGAACACAATGGGAGAAAAACGTTTACATGGCCTCACTATAATGAATAATATTGATTTGATGAGTGTTATTTCTTAAAGCCTTTTAGTAAATGTTCTGTTACATAAAAAATTTTAATTTCAAATTTTAATAGGCATTGTAACTTAAGGGCCCCCGTTCACATTTGCTACGGGCCCCGCGTCGGCTTTGTTCGGCACTGTATAAAACACCATTCTTTACTGGTATACTTTTTGTCTTTCTAGTTTTTTACTATTTTATCTTTATCACTATATTTTTTTATAACACCCAAATATCTGATTTATTTTAGAAAGTATAAGTAATACATATACGTGCCGCCTAAAATTTGAGGTTCTTTCGATTTTCCTAAAATTCATCAGATAGTTTCAATGTGACCACCTCAAAGGTACACTCTTTCGACTAAAAAAATTAAATTCGTCCGTAATTCACGACGTTCTTCGAACATAAATTAAAAAAGTATATACAATCAAATTTGGTTAAACATTAAACCTCCTCCTTGTTTTTAAAGTCGGGTAGAGTAAACATCAGTAGTAAAAGCCACGCAGTCATCAGGTCTGTCTCACTTTCAAATTATTTCCCTTTTTGTTGCTCGCACACTATTTAAACGACGCGTTTAAAAAGAAACAGTTGATTAGCGTCTTTATTTGTATGTTTGTGGCTTCTTTATAACTGGTTTTACTAACTACAACAGTCTAGTCATATATTATATTCAATATTCCGTAAAGTATGGCATAATTTATTTTGAAATCTTTGTGTCTTCTATTAAATACGCAATTAAAATACAACGCTTACTTAAAGCTTTCACCATATGACGTTACATAATTGTTTTTACCAAAGACGTATTATGGAAGATGCAATCATCGTTTAAGAAACTTGTTTTTATTGTAGAATTCTAAAAACTCTTAGGTCCCGATTATGTTTTTATATCACATATTGTTCTTTTATCTATATATTTTTTATTTATGGATGTCTTAAATAAAAATAGAAATATTTTAACTAAGGTAATTTTTTTCGTTTTATCCGTATTAATCGAAGTGGTTAAAATCGCATTTGAAATGGCAATTTAAATACATAACAGGGTCGAATACTGAAAATCGGTATTCGAGTACGAATACCGGGAAAAGAAAGTATTCGAATACCGAATATTTGAATACTTGGAAGAAAAAAGTATTCAAATACTAGGTATTCATGCGAGAACACCCGGAATCGGTATTCGAATACTGGAAAAAAAAGATTCGAATACTGGAAAAAGAAAAGCAAACGATGATTAAAAGTTTAAAGAGCAAAAAAAGGTCCTTAACTTATTTTTTTCTACTTTTTTGTTCCCTTTTGGTATTCTACCCGTGACAATTTTGGTATTCGAATACTGCTTACACATTCCGGTATTTAAATACTCAGAACGCCGGTATTCGAAACTCAAAAAGTATTCGAATACAGAATCCCCAATACTAACCAAAAACAATTCGGCCGAATACCGAATACCAAACACACAAATCTATCTCGAATTCCGGCAAAATGTTTTTATTTACCAGCAGGCCGAGTTGGCTGGAGCCTAGAGCGGCAAATTTTTAGGGGGTGGCATATTTACTTTTTAATAAATTGTTTATTTTGATTGATAAATTAGTTATTAGTTAGTAAACATGTTTTCTTTGGGTAAAGACATTTTTTACGTTCATGTTATGAGATTTTGGAGTAAGATTATAAAGATTAGGGGCAGCAAATAGGTACATCCGCCACTCTTCCTAAGTTTATAACAATTGTATACTGCCGTAAATATTTTTTAAAAATGCACAAAAAGTGAATTCAACAAAAATATGTTCTTTTAGTAGATAAAAAGTAATAAAATACACAAAAAGAAAGTATTTTATGAATTTGCAACATTGGACCTGGGTTATTTTTAGCTACAGTCGAACAAGACAAAATTACAACTAACCTTTACAAACGTTCTCTAATGCGTAATGTTCAGTGTAATATCACATATAATTAATGTAAATTTACAATTGTAGACTGGGAGTGCTAAGTGATCTGTACTTTAGGCACTTTATGTTGATTATGAATACCTAGTAAGTTACTCCGGTTACTGACTTTTTTCCAGAATAAAAAAGTTTATTAAACATTTTAAGAAAATTAAAAATTTTATATTCTATGAAGAACTATTCTGTTCTTGCATAATATAATTAAGTTAAGTTATTACTTAAAAAAAATGATTTAATATAAAATTACCTACAATACAAAGAAGGTTTCAAAATCTTAACAAGACGCCAAAACGCTCGCCAAAACGTGAACTGAGCTAATGGTCGCGTCAATTTTTTCAATTTTAAAACACGTTTATTTATAATATAAACTCATAAATTATAGTACGTTTGGTAATTAAAATATTTTTTACACATCTTTTCAAAAAAGTCTTATTTTTTTCATGACTGTGGCTAAAAATAAGCCACACGCAACGTTGTAAGTTCCCACAATTTTTTTCAGTGTATAACTTAATAATTCAAAATCAAATCGTTTAATTTTATTGCACTGATTTAACAGCTTTATGGTTATAAAATAAACAGTTTCCCTAATTTCTGATATTGTTAAACCAACATAATCAACAGGTTTCCAATATATATTTGTTTGATATTTCGAAAACATTGAAATGTATAACAATGGTGTTAAGGCAATATTCGATGCTTTGATTTTTGTTTTGATGAAAATGGAATTTAACTATTTAAAGCGATGAAAAATTAATTAGAATTTGACAAGTTTATATTGTTGATCTATTGAAATTTAACAAGTTTAGATAATAAAGTGAGATAATATTTGGCTTTAGATAGCCTTGAAATAAAAGTTTTATGCAGTGTGTCTACGTAAGTGGGCGTCATATGAAAATCTTTTTTATTACTTATTTTATGAAAAAAAAATTCTTTATAAAAAGTTCCGCATGGTCCAAAACCTAAAATGCAACCATTAGATGTCAAATTTTGCTCAAGAGTAAAGTACCTGTATTTTGGCTAATATACATACACTAGTGATTTGTACATTGTTCTTGTTTTGAAAACAGTAAATTTAAAAATTTTGTTTAAAATTGTCCTATAAAATTTATAATTATGAAATATATTGCACTAATGTACAAACCTAAACTTTTACCATTATCGCAATTATTGCAAATAAAGAAAATTGCATATTTAAACGAATTTGTTAATTCTAAACATCTTTTCTTTAAACAATCAGCAGGTACTTTACCCTTGAGCAAAAATTAAATTTTTTGGTCAAACCTCGTAAATGACTGATACAATTTGATATCTGATTGTTACATTTTAGGTTTTGGACCATGCACTTTTTACAATGAATAACTTTTTTCGTAAAATTATTAACAAAAAATTTTTCCATATGACGCAAACTTACGTAGACACTGTATGTCAATGGGAATAATTTAGAAAAAAACTTATTTAAGTAGTATTATCCAAGTAGTTAAGTAGTCAATTTCTTTAAAAACAATGGTATTAATTATATTTGTCCCTAAGAACCACTTGAAATTTATAGTCAAAATAATATAAAAATGTGCATAAACTAAATAAAATAAAAGGATACCAAGAAATGAATAAAAATACCCCACAACCATAACTAACGGCCAAACTTGTCAGTATTGATACCGAAAAACATAGACAAAGATTTTATTTTCTGTTTCAGGATACTATCAGCCAGCAGGACCACTTATTTCCATGACTCACGCGCATGGCCAGTCACCTATGCAACAACGCCCCCTTACTAAAAGTGTGCCTCTATCAGATACTTCACCGTCATCAGTAACATCACCAGTACACCAGTCTCATCCGCCACCAGCACCCAGCTCAAATGGGGATTCATCTGATAACGAGGTATGTTAAAAACCATCTTTTGGATATATAGTAAGGACCTAAAGTCCGTTCCCTCCTTCTTCCAAAATCTGAATCGTTCAGGGTGTTTTATAAACAATTGAAAAAAAATAGGGATAGAGTTACAGCACGGCTGACGTATTTTTAAATGGAATACCCCTATATTTTTATATTAATGGATGGTGATTTTCACAAGGAATTCGTTAATATAGGGATTGCTGGGTTTATTTCCTGCGGTTCTGATGTAATTGTTTAAAAACTGCATGATACTATAAGGATAGTTTCACTCGACAAACCTGTTTTTTTAAATACGTTTATTAGATACATTTTGGAGTAGTTTTATAATCAGGTTTTCATCAGTAGAACGTCTTTAAATTATAACTCTATATTATATGTGGAGAAATATCTTTATAAAACTACTCCAAAAAGTAATAAACGTATTTTTAAAATTCTTGACTTTGACAAATAAGCACCTGTAACCTCTGTGGCAGCACGGGAATTTTTCAGGTGAAAATATTCTTATAGTATTATGCAGTTTTTAAACAATTGCATCAGAACCGCAGGAAATAAACCCAGCAACCCCTATATCATCGAATTTCTCGTAAAAATCTCTGATCATTGATATAAAAATATACAGGCTATTCCATTTAAAAAATTGTGCTGTAACTCTATTCTTTTTCTTTCAAATGTTTTTTCTGATTAGATTCTTGAATTCTACGGAAAAAATACACGAAATGACTCTATTGGTTTTTAAAAAAGTACAGGGAAGTTTAAACACAAGGCCCTGTTTAATTTAAAATGAAATACCCTGTACAGTAGGTAATATAAAGTACGTATTTTAAAGTCGGTCATGAAACTTAAGGCAGTAATTCTACATGATAAATATGAATGATGGAGGGAAGGATAACCATCTTTTATGGCGGACAAGTTAAAAAAGTTGCCCTCGGATTTTTGCAAATTGGGGTGGCGCCACAGTAGCCAGGGAGGGATTTTGGTATTTCTTTCCTTTTTTATTTTGTATCTATCTGTCCTTTTTTATTTTGTATCTCACTCTAATAATTCATGCTTATATGGCTCAAATCTCCTCTGGCTACTGTGGCGCCACCTTAGGTTGCTCTTTTCGACGGACACTTTTTATTACATTCAGATGGTACTCCTCCCCTCCATAATGATAAAATAATGGTAGTAAATCATATGTATTATTTATTGTTATTGTTTTTGAGTCACTTTAAAATATAGTTTTTTAATGCTTGCCAATTAAATGGTTTGCTTAACGAAAATCGATATAACGCATAATTGGATCATAGACTAAAGCCATTTTTTATTGTTATTACGGTTCAAACCATTTTAAAAAAATATAGTTATCTTTGTCGAGCGGGCGTAATCATTCAACTCATTAAAAACTTTGTTTCGGTCTTTTGTTGTAAAATTTTAACATGGTTGTAAATGGTAAGTGATAAATGTTTATAAAAACTAAAAATCATAATTACAACCTAAAATTTATTGGACTGTGACGCAACGGTTTAAAAACCTACATTTTCTTGATTCTCCTGTTTTTACCGTCATTTTCGAATACGGGTTGAACCACTGCGGCGAATACGGTTAGCAAGAAAATATGACTTAAGTCGATGGCGCTCCATTATTTTAGTAATAATACACATAAAAATGTTTTTTGTCATAATTTTTGAGTTTTGATAGCTACTCTATTTTCTAGTAGTAGTACTACTACTAATAGATCATAAAAAATAAATGACCAAAGGTACATCGTTATACTGAATCCGATTCAACTGATCGGATGAAACTTAATCCGACAAAAATTGCGATATACAAGTTTCCAAATGAGTAAAGGATTGGATTGAACGCCATAAGTCAATTCTGCTTTTTAAGCGATTTGAATTAAGTTCAGTCTGATCGAAGGTTATATTTGTACGATATTCACGGTTTTGGAGAAGGTTTGAAAAATGACAGTTACAGAGATGATTTACGTCTTAACGGTTGAATGTTTCAAAAAATAAATATTACATTGCAAAAATCGGGAAAAGTAAATATGCCGATTCCATTTTTTTTTATTTAGTAATTTATTAATAATTAATAATAGTATTGAAACCCACACAAATTACTAAGAAGGAAAAGCAACCTCTTTACCTGTTTAAACGTTGAGAAAAACATACTTAAAAGTGGTAGTGTTGATAATATATTTGAGGTTTATTTATTCATTTTGTTTTAGGTGATTATCACCTCGGTAACCGCAGGAACTAAAGATCCACCACATCCACCCACTCACCAACCAACAACCTCATATAGATATCCTCAATACTCACAATACCCATATTCCTATCAGCAACAGTATCACTACCCAACACAAGCGACGCCTCCCTATGCACATCATGAAATGTGCTATCCAGTGGCGCCACCTGCGGGATACGTACGACATGCAAAATACGCACCACCACCAAGTGCAGCATATCATCGGTACCCGTATTACTCATCGCATAGTACCGAAATGTACCCTCCGTCGAGCGCACCAACGGCCCAACCTAGTCAGCAGGTAAGATAAAAAATAATCTGTGATTATATCTATTTAACAATAAGTTTGGTAAAATTTTACGTTACTCATGTATCATTGTTGTGAAGCAAAATTCTATTTATTATTGGTACCTTTATCTACAAAGATAAATGTTCTTTATTTAAAACTTGTATTTCATGTTATGTCTAATACTGTGTATTATTAACTACATTACTACAATACATTTTTCTAGAAAATTTTTGCCTTTTTTACATCGTACTTTTCACCCCGTATTCGTATATCATATACAGGGTGCTACAAATTCGGTGCATTAGCATTGCTATCTCAGTAATTATAAGAGATAGAGAGTTAGTTAAATTAAGGCAAAGTTGCGCATCCCAATGCTCAATAATTGGTCAAAAAGAAATTTAAAAACTCCTGTTACTTCCGGAGATATCCGGAAAAAACCGAAAAATTCAATTATTTATTTTATTTTTTTAGGCCCTGTTAGTGATTATTTTAAAAACCAATGGCACTTTCTTAAGGCACTTTTTATGCGCTCCAAAAAAATATTCTTATTTTTCTTTACGACGTTTCCATTTTCAGCTAAATTTTTTAAAAGATACACCAAGATGATGGTAGATAAAAACGAAACGTCGTATCAGAAAAATAAACATATTTTCTTGAAGCGCAGTCAATTTTTTATAGATCAATACATCCATTATTTTTCAAAATAATCATAGCATATGTTACATTTTGTTAAAGGGAAAAGATTCAATTTTATGATTAAAGTAAAATATACATAGTGATCCATTGAAAATATCACAGTTGCCCTTTACCGGAAAATCGGCAAAAATGTTTTTTATTTAACAGCATGGCACAACCGAATAGCCAGGATATGATTTTAAAAAAAACTAAGACTTTTTGTAAAGACTTCATCTTAGTATCTCTATTTGTTTTAAAGTTATTTGCTATCAAAATGAGTCAAAATATAGGTTGACACCCTGTATTGTTTTTAGGCACAATATTTATTTATTACAAACTCTACAGGTTTGAAACCCTATTACAGAGTAGCATTACACAATATTAGTACTTATTAGTTCTTTTATTTAAAAAAATAGTTTAGTTTTTGCTTTCTTCATTTCATACTTCTTAATTAAAGTATTTTATGCTTTATTTGTTTTCTGGTTAGTTTCTAGTTAGAGATTTCGTTTAAACAAAATATTATTTGGCTTTTCTCCAGAATAAAATAAAAAAGTTTATTAAACATTAGAGAAAATTAAAACTTTTACTATGAAGAACTATCCTTTCACAATATAATAAAAGTTAAATTTACTTTAAAAGAAATAAAATAATGATTTTTTTTAAATGTTTAATAAACTTTTTTATTTTGTTTATACTTCTTAATTCTTCTTAATGCATTAGATGGTACATTAAAGGAATTAAAAGAAAATAGTATGGAAAAAATAAAATTAATAAAAACCATTACTGTATATTAAAGCATGGTTCGTGGGTTATCCGATATCTTACCAACTAGCTTTACTGGCTTATCAATTTTGAGATAAAATTAAAACAATATTTAATTTCCCGTTATTAACCAGCAGCACTTTCGTAGTAAGTAATTGGGTAAACCGTTGTTTGTTCCCATCTAGATATTACATAAATATATTCTACAAATCCTTCACCACCATTACCTCCTTTAATGTTTTATAGTAAAATTGTGGGTGTTATTGTTCTGTAAAATTTAAATTCATACATTGTATATAAAAACGTTTATCGATGTTAAATTTTACATATTTGTTAAAGGCCACACATAACTGCACTGAGCCCGTACTGGGCCAACGTTAACAATGGTAGGGGAAAGTGAGGCAGATTGATTCGGAAATTTTTAAAGGTTTTTATGTCCTTAAAATATTATATACATTTTTTACCGTGTTTAACTAAAACTAGATTTTTCTTCTTACCTCTGTTTGTTTTTATCCAAACTTTAAGTGCAGGTGTTAACCTATTTTTGTCACCGTTTATTATACGATTAGATATCATTGAAAGCATAGTATTACAGATTTATAGTATATTTAATAACTTAATTAATCTTATCCAAGCTTCAAAAAATCTATAATTAAAAGCCCAAATTATCAATACCATAACATTTATTCCGTACTGCTTAATACATAAAAATCTACTACCTGAGTCCCAATGTTTTTCCATACGAGACCCAGCATAAACCAAAAACTTGTATCTTACAAAACTAAGTGAGTCAGCATAACAATATATAACTCTGCGTTATTGTCAAATTTTAAGTTTAATATTAAATTACCCCGCCTCCTCCTATATTTCACAAGCGAGACGCACGGCTGAGCTACACTGCGGGCTCATTTCGGTTATGTGTAGCCTGAACTTTAGAGTGATATTGTGATTTTTAACTCGAAGCACACGCCATCATTTTAAATGTAGAAATGACGTCAGTGTCAATGGATAAAACTTTACATCAACCATTATTTACAAAGAAAGGGTACTAAGGGTAAAATACCTGTGGGTAATAAATAATTGTCTGGTAAATAGGTACCTGCAGAGGAGACATTCATTAATAAAGTTTTATTTGAACCTATTTTGTAGTGGTGCCACTAATCACTGTTTCTTAATAAAAGTTAAAGTTTTAAATACATTTAATATTGTAATAACGACATTTAAAATGTAATTTGTACGTTAATAAGAAACAGACAAATTGGGTATGTTTTAATTGTCTTTCGCGATACTTTTCAAATATATCAAAAAAATATACATGAATATTAAAAAACAAAAAATGCCAAACTGAGCTTTTTAAGTTATCCACTAATGAGCGGATCATATCGACACATGATAATTTTTGTTCTACAAAAAAGGTATCCTATGACTAAGGGTACATCGTAAAAATCGAATCCGATTGGACGGATCGCATATAACCTAATACTGTGCCCTTCGTCGTAGAATTTATCGGATGCAGATAATCAGAGACGATTTCGGCCCGTATTGGTACCCCAGTTTGGTTGGTTAAATGCCTACCAACCAATTTCGGGTGTCAAAATAGTGACATCACGCCAACTTTGGTACCCTGTTTGGTTTGTCAAATGCTATACCGTGGCTTGTGGGTCGGTAGATCGGTTTGGTATGCTCTCATCCTTTCTAAAGCTGTTGGTCTTACTCTAAATTTTATTTCTTTAATAATAAAACATAATATTAATAGTTGCAAATATTTTAATTTTAATATTGCTGTTAAATAAACAATTTTATAAAAACCAATAAACCGTTAGGTAGGTTCTTCTTCTATTTACCTACCAAAAATGTACCAAACGAATTCGGATGCTACCATACACTGACGTAACGGTTGTGACGTAAAACATACCAATTGTTACCTACCAAAGTCGGAGTACCAAAACGGGCCGAAATCGCCTCAGGTTTTAAATTCTGTTAAATTTGACAAAGAAAAGTATATACAATGACAAAGAGGAAACAAATAAAAATAAACTTCTAAGCTTACTCTTTCCTATTTTTTTAAATAAATTTTATTTCATTTCAAAAAATAAAAGTAAATAATAACGCAAACCACTAAAGAAACACTATTACAATATTTTAGCAAATATTTAAGCTTATTTCATTTCCCACTATTTCGTTTTTACACTTATCAGCTGTTTTACTTAACTGTCATTTTTAAACCTTTTGCAAAAGCGTAAATATCGTACAAATTTAACCTTCGATCCGACTGAACTCAATTCAAATCGCTTTAAAAACAGGATTGACTTATGGCGTTCAATCCAATACTTTACTCATTTGGAAACGTGTATATCGCAATTTTCTGTAGGATTAAGTTTTATCCGATCGGTTGAACAGGATTCAGTACAACGATGTACCCCAAGCCAATGCTTTTTTTGCTAACATAATCGGTTCAAAAGATATTCGATGTCGAAGTAAACATTTAGAAAACCATACAAATATCTAAAATTTTTATTTTGATTTCGAAGAACTTTTGAACTAATTGAGTTAACAAAAATTATAAGATACCTGTTTTGTAGAGATTTAAATTTGCAACAAGAATTATCATGTGTCGATATGATCCGTTTATTAGTGGATAACCTAAAAAAATGCTAAGTAGTAACAGAACTTTTTCCATGTTAATTTAACTTTAACACTTTAGCTATCGTGGGAGCCGGGTTAATTTCAAAATTAAGAGCTGCAATTTGGCACGATTTTTTGATAAATTTGGAACCTATTCAGATCTACCGAGAAAAAAAAACATACCCAAAACAACGACCACCCTACTGACATACAATGGCCGCCAAAAAAAAATCTTAAAATTATTTTTTGGCAACTCCTGCTGATCATGGGTGAATGCGGAAATAATTAATAAGAAATAATTTAAATTGTTAAAATTAGTTTTAGTTGGCATCATATCTAAAAGAGATATTTAAAAAGATGTTTAATGTTGTCAATGTGCAAACTTGACTTGAATTTTTTAAAACAATAAAAAGATAAATTTAAAAAAAATCAGTTAAATTAAAAATTACTTTTTACTTTAAAATAAGCTTGCTAACTATATTATTTTTTTGTATTTTTTATCATGTTAAAAAATAACTTGTGTTTGTAAACCTGATTTCTCCAAGAGCTATATTTTAACCGCACTTTTCTGCTTGAAAAGTACCTCTTGGATCTCGAAATAAAAATGAATTCGTTATTCACTGCGCTTTATTTTAGTTTTATTATATTTGTAGTAATGTTTCAGAAAACACTACATTAAACAATTACAATTAACAAATAAATCAGTTGCAGGAAATGGCAATGTGCTGGTAACATCCCAAACATCACAAACTTTCCATTGAGCAATCCCCCATATAGGTAAAGCATGCGTCCACACTATTTCTTGACCTTGCTGCAGAGCTGGGCTACACTACCAAACAATGGTTAAGCTGTGGAGCGGACATAAAGCATCGCGAGACCCGTGCTTTACTAATATGAGGGATTGCCTAGTGGAAAGTTTATGCTGTTTGGAAAAGTATTAAAGATAGAAAAGTTTAAATACCCTGTACAATAAAAATAGAACATTTCCGGACCCCTGTTCAAATGGACTAGTTTTTCGCATTTTTAAATGTAGATTCGGTCTTTAATTTTATTTTAACAACATTCTAAACATTCTGTAAATAACAAGGCGAAATTGTTTTTTTTTAATATACAGGGTGTTTCTAAACAAATACAAAAAAATTAGGAGGTAATTTTCCACCAAAAAATAAGAAAAACACTTCCTATGAACATATGTCCTAAACATCTTAGTTTTTGAACTACGGGGTGTTAATTTTTTCCAAAAATATTGTTTTTTTATAATAACTCTTATACCCATTCATATATTTTTTTAAAAATATACAAAAAAATATATATTTTTACAGTAGTCGTCCATGAGGGGTTTCAGGTAAATATTTTTGAGAAAAAACGCCACTGCATTTTTCTAAAAAAGTCTTTTAAAACCCATTTAGTTTATAACAAATTTGGTCTCTTGACTTTTTTTGTTTGATGTACGGTTTTCTCGTAAATAAATAAAAACTATTTCTCGGCAGGGTCAAATTCCTATCTTATTAAAGAATAAAATAAATTGCGTATGTAAAATTTCATGTTAGGAATACAAAGTGACCATGCCAAAAATGGTTTTTATTAATTTACACGAAAACCGTACATCAAACAAAAAATAGTCAATAAACCAAATTTTGTTCTAAAATAAATGAGGATTTAAAAATATTTTTATTTTAAAAAATGCAGAGGCGTACTATTTTTTTCTAAAAAAATTTACTTTAAACCCCTTATGGACGACACTGGTACAATTTTTTTCTTGTATGCCAAAAATGTCTTCTAGTGCAAAGGGTGCGTCCTCCAAATTTTTTAAAAATATATGAATCGGTATAAAAGTTATTATAAAAAAACAATATTTTTTTTAAGTTACACCCTGTGGTTCAAAATGTGTTTAGAAACACCCTGTATATTCCGATTCTTAGCTTTTTTAATAATAATTAAACGTTAAATTTTAAAATGTGAATATTTGAGTTAAAAAAGCTCCATTATTTATTTTGCTTTAAGGTAAAAATTACATCCAAAGTAATAAATAAACATACATTCGTAATATAACTGAACGGCAAGTAAAAGTAAATATTCTAATTAATTTATTGTGTTTTTAACATTAGGTAGTTTCCGCTTCTTCAGTCTCCTCTAATGGATCATACCCTCCACCAACTGGCCCACCTCCACCACCAACCATAATGGAAACGTATCCGCCGCCGCCAGCACCACCTACATTGGTGGATTCTTATCAACCGCCACCACATTATTATCCGCCGACATACGGTCTTCCACCCACTTGTTATTCGCATTCCCCAACAAGGGCTATTCCCTATATTAGTAAGTATTTGCCCATACAACTATAATAATAGATATACAGGATATTCTCAAAGTTAAGTAGTATTTTAACAGCTTAAGTGATCAATATTATTGGATTATATGCAATAAATTGCACAATATCTAGCTTTGTTTTGTAACTACTGGTTAAAACATGGATAAGAAAAAGTAGGTTTTTGGAACATGTTTAAAAAATAAGAAAAACCCTTCATTTTTTCTTCTATTGCTTCTGAACCCATATTATTGTTTAATCGTTTTTGTAAAACAAATACTCCTTGGTATTAAAAACCTAAAATAATTGTGCAATATTATTCACACACAACACAATAAATCACTATTGCACAACAAAAGTTTTTGATTGACACAATATACTGTACAACCTCTCAATATAAACCACAAACGGTCAATATTATTGTACTGCTTTATAGAAGTCGTAAAGAGAAATCAACTTACCAAAAACCTTTTTTATAAAACAATTGACAGTTATTAACAATTATTTAAAAAATTAAAAAATTTGACGACGAATTTTGTTCTTGTTTTGTTCTAAGTTACAGACATAAATATGTTGGTTATACTTCTTTTTCAGATGCAGCATATCAGCCTTGCCCATGTCCATTAAATACATGTCCAAAAACGGACATACTGGACCTCTTACTGGTGAGAGTAAGAGGTCTAATATCTCAAAAGACTCGATGCCTTTACCTCCGGTTGCCTTAGCGTTACCCCTTGAGCCAGCTAGTGCCACGGGACCACCTAGTCCTGCAAGAGGATCAGCAGGCATGCCATCTGGTGGAATGCCCCCTCCTCCTTCCTGCTGGTGCAAATTACCAAACACCTGCAGCTCCAACACCGAAACAGGAATCACATTCACCTGAAGCACCAGAATGTAAAATTGAAAAGAGAAAAGCTAGAATAGGAAAGGCTATGGTAAGAAGTAATATGCAAAACACTATGCTTTTGATGTGCAACCCTACTCAGGACTTCGTAAAAAGAGAAATAGAAAGCCCAAAGGACAAAGAAGAGTTACATAAAAAAGAAAGTGAAATTATTCAAGAGCCTTTAAAGGAAGATTGCAAAGTGACTGAAGAATGTACATCATGCACAAAAGAAAATAATGAGGTTAACATAAATCTACTTGAAACAGAAACACTAAATAAGGTTATAAATACAGTTGACTCCAAAACAATACAATGCGTACCCATGGAAGATATATCGGAGGAAACGCTTGATGATAAAAGTAAAAATAATATTGAAGAACCAACACCATTAAACCGAATTAGTTCGCCTCCGCCTGAAGAAGAACCTCTTGTGCCATGTGTAGCAACAGTAGCCGAAAACGTTAAAGTAAAAAACATGAAGAGAAAACAGTCACTAACAAAAGAACAAGTACCTGACGCCATAGTACCTCCCCCAACAAAAAAGAAAAAATTAAGTACATATAAAGACTATATCAAAAAGCATTCTAGTTGCTTTAAAATTAGCAATGGCAAAAGTAAATTGGTAAGCAAAGCTTCTAGTAGGTCACAGCTTCCTAAAATAAAACTAAGAACACCTACGAAAAAGAAACTAAACGTATCAAAGGAACAAACCAACAATAGAAGGATAAAAGCAGATAAAACTCCATTAACAGAGAGTAACAGCCCAGCACAAAAACAAAGTTCTAAGAAATTGAATAACATGACATCAATTGAGAAAAAGCAGACTTTTAAGAAAAAGTCCAATTCAAATCAGGTCATGAAAACAGCGGCTAAAATATTGGATAATCTTATAGCAAAAATAATGTCGATAAAGTAATAGAGGATGTAATTAGTAATTCAATGAAAACAATAACGGAACGTTCATCCAGTAAGGAAAGAAGTAAAGAAAAAGAAGAGCGAAAGATGGGAATAAAAATAAATAAACTAGTTAAAAGTGAGTGCAAAAAAGTGGGTGCAAGTCGGAGAAAGTCCGCAACAAAATCTAAAAGTGAAATTGCATCTGAAATAGTGTCGTCTAAAGTGTCTAGAAAATTATGCCAATGGCCGAAGTGGTCCAATGGTTGGAGGTGGGAAGGAGAATCTTATAAAGGACGAGTGTTCATAAATGTAAGTTTGATTTTGTTTCTGTTTGACATTTTTTTACATTAATATAGTTATAATGGAATAATATCTTTTAACTAAACTATACTTTGGGCACTAAAAATTGAGAAAAAACCAGAACAAAAAATGTATTTAATTGTTTTAAATAGTCAGTAACCATAATTACCACAATGAAAAATGTATTTTGTTGGTTTAACAAGTCAGTAACGGGAGTTACTTACTAGGTATTCATTATCAATTTAAAGTGCACAAATTATAGTTTGCATTTTTACGCAAAGGGGAAAACATATGATTCAAAAATCGTGATTAGTACTTAGAAAGAGGGCTTAATTATTTTCACCTCTTCTCTAGTATTATAAGATTGTGCGATCTGAGTACAACAGTACAAGTATAATATACTTATTAGGATTTTTAAAAATGAAATTTTACTCGACTACAAGAAAATTTAGAAAAAAATGGCATCAAAATCGCAAATAATAAATTAGGGGATCTTGAAAATAATATTAAGTCGGGAGTGACATTGTTGCAACAAATATCCCGCGTGCCTGAATTCAATTTCCGGATTTTTTTTTGTTGCAAATATTTTAGGTTTATTTTTTTGTCAAATCATTTGCACCTTAACAAGACACCCTCGGTACGTTAGTATTTAGACTTTCAGCCTTCGTGGATTGTCCAAAGATAAAAAAATATTACAAGTGAAAATAGTTTAATATGACACTCAATTTATAAAAATAAATCTATGTAAGCAATATTTTTGCTGATTTACCGTTTTTGTGTGTCTTTGGAAGATTCACAAAGCTTAGAAAGCTACATACTAATGGGCCATGGATGTCTTAAGTTGTCAGAGCTTGTTTGTTAACTCCGTAAACTAAAACTATAATTATCAACTGTTTTTTTCAGAGTGACGAGACTACAGTAGTCAGAAAATGTTATCCAGGCATGAGACATCAAGAGGGCGACATAATTATGCCTGGGCACTGTGTTCTGCTAAAAGCAGGCCCCAGAAAAAATGATCTTCCGTATGTCGCAAAAATTGCTGCCCTGTGGGAAAATCCAGAAGATGGTTAGTAAAATTGCAGTTTGTTTATCTGTAGAGTCCACTGCTATTAATAAAACTAAGGTTCAGTCTCACAAAATATGGGTATCATCAACCCTAGGATTATTAGCTTGAGAACACCTATCACATTGGACAAAATTATAATATTAATAATAATGATCTATAAATTAAAGTACACATGATGGTGACACTCATATAATAAAAATAAATTTAACAATAGAAAACATAATATTTTGTATTTATTGCATAATCTAAAAATTTGACATTACAGTAACTCGTAAACTGAATAATTATTCTAACAAATAAATGTTTATCTAATAAGGTGTATGAATAATCGACAATAGCCCAATCTGTTGTTAAATTTCCTTGCAACCCTTGATAATATTTAGGGGTAATAAACTCACAAATCTCAGTTATTTTATACATAATTTCTATTGAATAGACCAATAAAAATTCACAGGGTGTTAGATCTGGCGATTTCGAATGCCAAGGTATTGTTTCTCCTGTAGAAATAAGCCTAAATAGTTAGGTTTTTTGAAACCAAATTTCAAACAGCCGACAAGTATATAATTTCTTTATGGTTTTATATTGCTTTAAATCGTTTTTTTAATTCTAGGCGAAATGATGATGTCATTACTTTGGTATTACCGACCTGAACATACTGAACAAGGTAGATTACCTACAGATCAACCAGATGAAGTGTTTGCTTCGAGACATAAAGATTCTAATTCTGTCGCGTGCATAGATGATAAATGTTATGTTCTAACGTATAATGAATATTGCCGGTAAGTCTTTAATGATTTAGATTAGACTAGATTAGATTAGCTTGAAGGTGGATTGTAATCCTCTAACACTGCAACCTGCACAGGTTTATTGTGTATCCTTCATCCCCATGTTAGAGCACACTATCCAAGCCGGTCTTTTTAATCAGACTCCACAAGCTTAAAACTGGCTCCTTGGTAAATGTTGCTGCTTTAGGTTTTTCCTCACAGTCTTGCAAACCGCAGACGTCAAAGGGCTTCACAGTAGCACCATACATATGTGTTCTGCGGTTACTTCTTCTTCCTGGGAGAACCTGTATAGGTTTTCTTTTGCCAGGCCTATTGTTTCCAGGTGTTTATTCAGACTGCAATGACCTGTTAATTGACCCACTATAATTCTTACTGCCTTCCGGTTGTAATTCACTGGCTTCACAGTAGCACCATATGTGTTCTGCAACAGAAGATCTTTCGTAAATTCCGGCGAGTATGCCTTTATGATTTTTTTCGTCTGACGCTGTCCTGGTGTTCTTATCTACCAGTCTTGGGATTCCCTCATGATACATGATCTAATAGATGACCTTACTTGGCATGACGGAATACCACAGTAGGGCTCGGGGCCTACCATTGCCCCTGCCAGCACCCTCCTTTGCCAGTTTATCGGTTTCCTCATTGCCCTGGTACCCACACAATAGTTAGCTTGTTGGACGCACCCACCTCTTCCAGAGCGATTACGCAATCCCACACCAGCTTAGAGCTGATCTTGTATGAACTGACCGCCTTAATGGCTGCCGGGCTGTCCGAATAAATTACTATGGTTTTACCCATGTAACTTCTTCTGGTGATTTCCCTAGCACATTGTTCTATGGCTACAATTTCTGTCTGGAACACTGTAGGGTGTTGTCCGAGACCGATGTTAATTTTCGTCCTCGGTTTGTCTCCATATATACCTGCTCCGACTCCTTGGTCCGTTTTGGAGCCATCTGTATACCAGATTAGGTCGGCTCTAACGGGAGGGCTGATTCCCACTTTATTGATTTAAGTACAGTTTTATTTTGTTATCCTGTAATTATGAAGTTTTACTTCATTATCCTATAATTATGGAGAATTAGAGAATGAGGTGAAATCGCAATGCTATAAAAGAGCGTTGATTTAATGTTAAATTCATAGTGAATAGCTGTCGCAGTTTGCACACAAAAAGACAGATAGACCTGCAAAAATGTTTTATAAATATTAAAAGTAAAGACAAGGGATGTTCCAAATTATTTTTTTTTAATGTCACTAATAAAATTAGTGTTAAAAATAACTTGTGCACTATTATTTTTCTGGCTAGTATAATTTTATAAAAGGTAATCAACTAAAAATTTCTCAAATTTTGTTGCTAACGTATGTCTTTTTTGCCTTTTTGAATTTGTGTTGTGCAATGAAAAAAATAACCTGTGTTTTATACAGATACCACCACGGTTTAGTAAAAGATATTAAACTTAAATTTTTTATATTTTTGTCCGATTAGAGGCAATCAACGTATTTCCAATAAGTTTACATACCTCCAAATGCATTACTGCTGCAGGTAGGAAGCGTTGCTAAGAAACACAGAGTTACTAATCGCTCAACTTTTTTATGCACTAATAACGTTTGTCAAAAGTAAATCAACAATACGCGGGTGTATGGGAAAAAGGTATTATTAAGTCATTTTTTGACGAAAATGAGATTAGGTCAAAAATACATTTAAAAATGCATTCTCTACATATGGAAATACCAAAATATGTCAATTTATAGCTAAAAACCATAAATGAATATATTTTGCCATTTCTATTTGTAGAGAATGCATGTTTTTAATGTGGTTCTGAATTAATCCAATTCTCTCCAAAAATTGACTTATTATCTTTTCCCTTATATAAATATAATTATAGTAATATTATAGTTGATAATAAACCACGGTTAAATAATTATAATGTTTATATTTAAAGAACTAAAAAAATTAAATTTTATTAGAGTCTGACCGAAACTGGTTTTCCGGCTGATACCCAAACCAAAATTTCGGCCATGGCTTCAGTTTCGGCCGAAACCGAAACTCACTTCTTTTGATGATCCAGATTCAAAAAATTTAAACCGACCAAAAATATAAATAAAAAAAGGCCTACGCTTTTGAAAACCATTTTTATCATTTTTTAAATTAATAATACCTTAAAATACTAAAATTTGAGGCGTACGTATATGTATATACTTCTTTTGATTAAAAGAGTTCCAAAAAAAATCGCATTTCAAAACCATTCCTGCCATTCCATTACAATCGTTTTTATCATTTTTTAAACTAAGATAGCGTTGTCGCGAGAATCGAAGTTATGCGTGCGCACGACAACACCAAAATCAGTTTCGATTTCGGCTACGACTAATTTTGGCAAAAACCGAAGGAGCCGACGAAACCAAAATTTTGGTGGGACAATATACAGGGTGCGATTTTGAAAAGTTACAATGGCTATATTTTTTAAACCAGGGCAAATATCAAAAAAAAAAAAAAATACCGTTTCTAAATACCCAGGGGGAATATAAATAACGTATTTTTCGAAACACCTCTATCAACTCCTTAAGCTGCACCCCCAATCACTTTAAAATGTTTAATGGCAACACCCCTTTTCTGGTACCTCTCTGGAGTTGAGGTAAAATTAAATACTACCCTTAAATTTTAAAAAATCATGCTTTATTATTTATAAAGAGTACTAGAAAATGTCTAATTTAATTAATGGAAAAGCATTGCACAAGCGACCAACAACAAAAACTAGTTGCTATTACTTTTTCCTCGCCAAAAATTCAGAAAGAAAACTAATCAGAACTAACTAGGACTTCTTATGGAGACAGGTTAGCTCTACAGGAAATATTATTTTAATTTTTTAATAATTTTTAACTAAATTTATTTTAATTTAATTGGACATTTTCTGGTAAGCTTTACCAATAATAAGGATTTTTTCTAAAATTTAAGGGTAGTATTTAATTTTACCCCAAGTTTTTTTATGATCAATGAAAAGCATTTTTATAAGCTCTTCAGAGATGTGTCGCATAAGAGGTGTTGCCATTTAAGATTTTAAAGTGACTGGGGTTGCAGCTTAAGGAGTTGATAAAGGTGTTTCGAAAAATACGTCATTTATATTTCCCCCATGGTATTTTTTATTTTTGGATATTTGCCGTGGTTTAGAAACTATAGACATTGTAAGTTTTAAAAACGCACCCTGTATTTTGTTACCTAGGACAAAAATTTAAAGAATCATTTCGACAAAATAAAAAATAGAATGTGCAACTGGCGTTGGCGGTTGTAAACTCCTAATTGTCCGAAAATATATAGCTTTTCATACATGTCTATGAGTAACAAAAATCCCGCTTAAAAATGATCATACATGCAATGCAATGATCAGCAATATTGTTATTGCCCAGGAATGTATTTACTTTTTCAATAGACTGGCAATAAACTGTTTTTGGCAATAAACCATTTTTGGCGATAAACCAGGGATCATGTCCCGGTGGTCTAGAATGCGAAAATTTAAGGTATTTACATATTGTTTCTTTTATAATAAAAAAATTTAAAACGATATTTAAACTTTTTAGGCCTATTATTCAAGATGTTTTATATACACACTTCCGAAAAATTGGACCCGGGCCCGTATTCTTGAGTTTTAGGGAGTAGAAATTGTGAGAGAAAGAAGTAAAAAGTGGGAGTGGCCAAAAATCCTGTATTCTTGAAGCCAATTCTATCAAAAAGTGATAGATATCAATTTCCTTTGGAAGCAAATGATTTCTCTTAGTATTAACTGAAAGAAAGTCGAAAAATCAGTAGAAACTAGGTTTACATAACCTATAAACTTAAGCGTTTGGCGTTGATTCGTTTTTTTAATTTTGTTGGTAAAAAATAAATAATAATATTATTCACTTAATATATTGGAACGACATTATTAACGAAAATGTAGAGGAGGTACTTGAGGAGTGGCAGATTGGGAAAGATATTCTTGTTCAAAGAGATACCTTTACATTGGTAGAGGTACTAACTCCTTTCATGCAACCACAACCACAAGCTTCGGCACTTTCTATGACTACAAATATAAGCAGATATTTACGTTTTATCAAGAAAACATTAGTGTGGTTGTGTGTTTAATGTCATAAATAGTTTTAGAAACCTAATTAAAAAAAATATTGAATCTATAATCCCTAGTACATTTGGGGTTGTTCTTGAACAGCACCATTTTCTCTTTGCTCAGAAGTAATGTGCTTTTTAGAGATTTTTGTCTCCATAATATAGATTTAAACGTTAATAAAAAGCTAAACATCAGAAAGGGTAAAGGTTCGTTTACTCTACAAATTTCGGTTCCAAACTGCCAAATAAAATATCTTTGGTTTGTTCTTCACTGTCAAAATTATCCTTATTTTCATTGGCCCAAATTAAATATGTATGCTTGGCATCCTTGCCTCATAATTTCCATTCTCCTTTCTATCAAGCCCGTTCAAGATTACTGTCACTGGACGATGTTGTCCATTTTGGCTCTTTTTATTTATCTAAAAAATAAAAACCAACAAAATTATTAACCAGTATGACTCTAGCTGTGTTCGTACTAGACTTAAATTTTTATTGCAACTGTTTTGTATTTTTTAACTAAAAACGGGAAAAAACCCGATTTTTATAGTTTAAAAGTCCTATCAAATGATAGGGTTTTGACTTTTTTTTTAAATTATAATTCTAAAATAGTATGATAAGTAATAACTGTTTTATTATATAAAAATATTACACTTTACTTTGTTTTGTCAATTATTTACATTTTTATTTCAGATACAAAAAGAATATTAAGATGCGAGAAGAAGGTTTAGAAGATATGCCAACGTGTATTCCAGCAATTGAAAGTTATCCGCGACTAAACAGACAACCACCAACAAGCAATATTTCACCAGACATGGTATTTTTCTGTAAAAAAGTCTACGATTTCAGGCAAAAAGAATTATGAAAAACCCAACATAAAAAAAACTATTTACTTCATTAAATTTATAGTTTTCCAAAAAGTGTAGAAAGGATCCATTATCTCATGGGCTATATAAAATTTGGTACATTAATAAAAATAAGACGAGGTGTTGTTTTGTAACGGAAGTATCTTTGCCTTTTTTTTACTTAAACTTTAAGGTTTTAAATATCATCAATTTTCATCTATCAAATTTTTTAACATTTACATAACTATAACGGAATGAAAGTTTTTGAATGGTATGGTCTAAATATGGTCATTATAAACGATACCATATAACTTGTGTAACATTTTAAAGTGCATTAAAATTTTCAATAAAAGAAACTTTTCTTTAATTTACTTATTTAAGTTATTAGAAAGTTTACATAATTAAGATATATTTGCAATGTGTTCTTTATACTGTCCTTCAAATGTTTCTAATTCCCGATGTTCCAAATTCTCTATTGATATTGTTCTTAAATATTTTTCCTACTACTCTCAAAACAAAAATTGTTCTATTATATTTGCATTCAAAACATTTAAATAAAACCTTTTTATTTTTAAAAACCAAATTTGACGTAGTTGTTTTGGAGATAAAGGACCTGGTTTTGACTTTTAGGACATACTGTACGTTTTATTCCGTTACTGTTGCCTCTTCATTTATCTGTTGTAATTTTTGGACAACCATCACCACCTATCGACGTGGTTATATATATTCTGTCAAATTTACTGGGTGTTCCACCTCTAATTATACACAAAATAACTTTTACCCTGTACAATATTTAAAAAGAAACTTAAAATAACAAATGCTTTTTTGAAACACTAATTTAAGTGTAAATAAATGTAATTTAAAATAAAGAAAAAAATAGATAAATAAATTGACAGTTGATAAATATACAAGGTGTCTTAAAATGACTGTCAAGTACGTTTTTTTAAATTAAACTCCTTGTATATTTTGACTCTTTATTAACTTCCTTGTAGAAAAAATTTCTTAAAAGTCCGAAATTTAAAAGGATCCTTAACTTTTTCAAAGTTATATCAAAAATGTATACACTATACGTCAATTATCGCTGTTTTTTGTGATAAGTCAGTATGTATATATATATATATATATATATATATATATATATATATATATATATATATATATATATATATATATATATATATATATATATATATATATATATATATATATGTATCTAAAAAAAGGTGCTCATTTATTTATTAGCATTTTTTACAATAAAAGGTTATTAATTTTTTTATAATAATATTTGTCACTATGATGGCCAAAAAAATATTTTATAAATAGTGAATACTATATATATAGAATTTTTACTTCACTTTTAACCGTTAACAAATATATCAACATGTTGTTATTTTAACAACAAGCGATAACTGCAGTATTGTGTATTTTATAAACAATTTTTATGTAGAATGAAATAAAGAGCCAAAATTTCACCAAATATACAAGGCGTTCCATTTAGAAAAAAAACCTTGACCCCACCTTACTAATGTCTTGTCAAAGATAAAGTGTTTCCAACCAAAACTTTTTACTTTAAGTTTCTTTTTATGTCTTCTACAAGAGCGAAGGTATGTGTGTAGAAATAGATTTGGGACACCCTGTATATACTTAAAAAAAAAAACATATTTATTTCTACTCAATTAACTGTTAATTGAAAATGTCTAAATTTCATACATTGTAAAAAAGAAAATAATAGGGACCTTAACATTTTTGTATAGCAGATATATATTTAACATATTTTAATGTATAGAAATGTTAGAATTGATTATATATTTAAATATTTAAAAACAAAAAGATATTTATGATAGTGGTTAGTAACGCTGGTATAAATGATGTGTGCTTTTATAGTTTGTAGATTGTGTTTTCCGTAAGTGTCGTCTTAAAATATTTTCAATAAGAAACTTATTATTAGGATAAAGTCAATTTGGCATCCGATATCATTTAAGTGGCATTTTAAAATTTTATACACATGACATAATCAAAAAAGCAAATTATTGCTGATCAGTATTACATTTTATAATTATTGCTCCAGAGCATACATTGACAACCCTGACTTAGCCGAATTGTAAAACTTAAGTTTGGACTAAATTACTGTTTAAAGTTTATTTCAATTTAAATGAATGATAACGTTTTCGATCTTGCTCTTGAGATATGATTCCGAAAACGGCGGCAGACTGCAAACTGCCGACGGCAGATGCTGAACTTAAATACTTATTTCGCTTACTTCTTTGGGAGTAAGCCTTCTTAAACAATATAACTTATGAAATAAACTAATATTTCCTAAACACAAGTTTACAATACAAAAGTTAAATATTTAAATTTACGCATTGTTGGAGATTAATTTTTTTCAGATTTTTTTGATTTTTCAAGCATGATTTGAGCTATAAAACAATTACCGACAAAAATATTGAGTCGTCATTTTTTCTTGAGACACGTTATACTTTAATAAGTCCTTTTCGTGGAAATCATAAATCTAAATTATAATTGTCGTTGTTATCGTGTAGATACGAGGTATCAATTTGAAAAGTTATCACCCCTAATATGTCAGCTTTTAAAGAAAATCTAAAAACATCCAAAAACATGTAAATTTAATAGCCTTTTTACAAATTCCACTTTTTTGTTTGTACTTTTTGAAAAATCAAGAAAAATTTTTTTATGTTAAGTTGTTATTTGAGACATCTAAAGTTGCAATAAAACCTAATATTTTAAAAATTCAGATATTTTAGTTTACAATTTTTCTTATTATCCATTATTTTATTGACATTTATACACATTGTTTTAAAATGCTTCTCTAAGAAGTGAGAAACACACAGAAATTTCATAATTTATAACCATTTGATAAACAGCATAATTAAGTTTTCTTGTAAAATGTTTTTGTTATATTTAACGATATACGTTGCAAATTTACGCTGTGTTATCTTCTATAAAATAATTACCACTATTTTAAAAAGCTTCTAAATTATAGTTCCATGATTATTATGTTTTATTGCAACTCTTAATCTCTTAACTATTTTTTTCGGAAGTACTAACTAAAAAAGAAAGCCTATAGAATTTCAAAAAGGGTAATTTAATGGCCTTTAAAATAAAGTACAACTCAAAAACGTCTTCCCATTTAGGATTTTAGGGGTTACTTTTACCAACCCTACAAAGTTAATATACACAGGGGTGTCCCACCGGGAACTGCCGCGATCGATTTCTCGAAAAGTACGCTTTAGAAATTTTTGAAAATTTGGTAACAATAATCATAAAGTCAGTGGGGGACATACGACTAAAATATTTTGACAGCTCTACCACTTCCGGTTAAACCGGAAGTTAATGTCAACTTCCCTATTTTAAATGGAACACCCTATATATTGTTTATTTTTAGATTCTGCGTAAAATTCTAAACATAATTTATGTATAATGTTCTATACCTAAGTCCTACGTTTTTGACTTATTTTAAATTTTATGTCAAAAATGATGTTTGCAAGCCATTACATAACTGTCAATTTCTTCTAAAAAAGCCTTTAATATAAGTTGGAGTTAAGTTCCTTGTAAAAAATAAACTTCTTTAGTAGACTGTATTAATATTTTTACAAAAATAATCGTTAAAATTATAACGGCAAAAACCTTTAAAGTCATTTTTTCAAATGGAAACCCCTATCTTTAATAACCTTATCCCATTAGGCATTAAAAATAAGGGTAAGTTTGTTTAAGGATACCTATTTCAAAATTTATAGTTTTCGAAATATTAACGATTTAATATTTTTCCATTCTAACAATCCATTTAAGTTACGGGTAGCTACGAGGTAGTTGGCTATGACGCCGCATTTTGTTGTCAAGGCCAACGAAAAGCAAAACTAAGCCGTACATAAAAGCATTGCTAGAATAGATAAATATTAAATTCTTAATATTTCAAAAACTATAAGTTTTCACCCCGGGTAAGAATCTCCTGATGATTCACACCTGCGCGTTATGGGTAAGGGGTTAAAACTCGTGCGTTTTCACCAGCCAAATTAGGACTGGTTCTAATTTTTCCCTATGGGTGACGACTTTTTGACAAAATTCCCTACATAAATTAACGGTTGGTACTACCAGAAGTTGTGATTCAATTTAAATATATAATAGGGTTTTCTATGTTAACAAAATTGACTTTTAAGATTTTTGTCGAAATAATTTTTAACTATTATTTTTGGTCACTTTGTATTTAATAATTGTGAAAATATCAATACAGTCTACTAAAGTAGTTTTCTCTATGAGAGATCCAACCCCAACTCATATTAAAGACTTTTGTTTAGAAGAAATTGATGGTTATGTAATGGCTTGCAAACGTCATGTTTGACATAAAATTTAAAATAAGTCAAAAACGGTTGGACTAGGTATGGAACATTATACATAAATTATGTTTACAATTTTATGCAGAATCTAAAAATAAATAATATATAGGATGTACCATGTAAAATAAGGAAGTTGACAATATCTTCCGGTATAACCGAAAGTGGTACAGCTGTTAACATATTTTAGTTGTATGTCCCCCACTGACTTTATAATGTTGCCAAATTTTCAAAATTTTCCAGAGTATACTTTTCGAGAAATCGATCGCGGCCGTTCCCGGTGGGACACCCTGTAGTATGATTAATAACACGCATATAAAGTGCCCCACTAAGAAAAAGTTTACATTATCTTACATTTTTTTCCTTTTTCTGACATGTTAAGGGTGGTACCGGTTTTCTTTTTAAATTGACACACCGAAGATTTATATAAAAAAATTCTTTGTTTTTATTGGTTATTTTTTAAACTTTTAATTAACATTGCATTTAAAACGATTGTTTAGTCCAAAAGTAAGTACGGCAAATAAGCAATCCAAAAAAATTACGTAAACGCCAAGTGAGCAAAGAAGAATGTTACATGTTATATAGTATATTTTTATGTATTTTGCTATATAAATTTTAGATAATAATATGGTACATGTCGGTCTCGTACATAGATAATTAATTTGCGCATAAATAATTAATCAACATATTTATGCATTAAACATTCTTTTAATTAAAGGGTAAAAAGGGGATGCTTAAAATATTTAAGTAAATAATAAGGCTTTTATATTTATATTTTATATTTATTTTAAAAACTTTTTTGAGTCATCGTTTTTTAAATATTTATACACTATCGTTGTTTTTACAAATCATGCGCAAGTAGCCATAATATTAAAAAAGATACACTTAAGTCATAAGGCAGATAAGTTAATCACTATAGATTTCCTATATTTTACATTTTAAATACATTTTTATAGTTTAAAATATTTAAGTGAATCTATTCCACAAATTATTATTTCAACCTAATAATCTAATTTGTAAAACCAAAAAAAAGTTAATTTTATTTTAATTTAAATTCTAATATTAAATTAAAAATGATGGTGGGATAATTTTTTTATTCTTTTTTTCTGTTATACAGGGTATTTTTTAATCATGTGTAATTAAATTAATAACATTGTCCTAAACTTCTTTTAGAAATAAAAGTTAACATAAACGTATAAAGAAAAATGCTTTCAGTTTTTCTTTAATATTTTTAAAACCGTTATTAATAAAATTATGAAATATTGTATAATGCATAAACTTTTGACTCTTTAATAGATTCGAGGATCAAATTTCATTATTTTAGTCAGAATCGTACCATCTCTAAGAGGTTATTGTTAAATATAACCCTATTTTTAATGGTAACTTCTTTGACAAAAATAAACTCAAACAGTGCGCCGTTAATTTTTTTACATGAATTAGGAAACACCCTGTATAACTAGCTATTTGCGCATATTTACTGTTTTTATTATTCATATTTTACTGAAAAAAAATATTGCTTTTCAACCCCAAAAAATCCTAAATAATTAATAAGCATTAATATTTTTATCGGTTATTTTATTATTATTATTATTTTAACTATTGTTTTTGTTTTTTTTTTAGTTATAAGAAAAATTATTATGCATTAATTTATAAAGTAATATATTCCTGGAGCTCTTTGAGCACTAAATATTAATTTTAAATTGTAGCCAAAGTTAACGTTATTTTTAATAATTTATTATGTTTAAATCGATTTTAGTACTACAAACTTAGTTGATTATTTTTGTAAGTTATTCTGCTCTGTTTACAAAATAAAAAATATCATTATATTATGTTGTTTTAATAATGTTTATCATGCTTTGGATTTTTATGTTGATTGCTTGAAACAGCTTCATAAAAGTACACAATAAAAACCGAGAATAAACGTACTAATATTTATTTATTTATTTATTTATTTATTTATTTATTTACAATATAATATAAAATATCTTAAAACAATATCCATACAAATAAAAAGTAATTTAATACAACTAAACAATGTTATTTTAATGCACCTAGATGTAAAAACATCTGTTTGTGCATAAGGTTATCCTAAAACCAAGCCATATTCTAATTTTTTTTTTTTTTTTTTTTGTAATCTTTGGACAATCCACGAAGGCTGAAATTAAATATAACCTAAATTACCAAGTATAAGACTACAATATGTTATACACCAATTATAAGCACTTATTAATACATATGAAACAAACAACCCAACTATCCAGAACCAAACAACTTTTCAAATTGTTGACCATTATCACAAATGTATCGCTTACATAAGAATCTAAATTTCTGCTTATTTACCACAGTCCTGACAACATAGGGCAACATATTAAAAATTTTGGGACCAATATAATTCACGTATTTAATATTTAAGTTGTTGTGACTAACAGGAAGTTGTATTTCCCTGTTTTCATTAGCCCGTGTTGCATAATTATGATTTATAACAATCTGTAGTTCTTCATGACTGTGCATAAAGGAACAGACGGTTAACATATATAATGATCTAATATTAGCAATATTCAAGGAGAATAGCATTCTAGAAGGATATAATCTATTTTTCTTAAAAATAATCCTTAAAATATATTTTTGTACAATATTTAATTTATACAAGCTACTACTATATAAACCACCCCATACAAGTATTCCGTATCTAATAATCGATTCCACCAATGTTTTATAAATGGTTATCAAAGTTTTCCTATTTAAAGTTTTCCTATTTAAAATTTTCCTTAGTAGGTAGAACTTATGAATTAATTTTCGTAATTTATTTGAGACATAATCAATATGTGGCTGCCACTTAAGAAATTGGTCAATCATGATTCCAAGGTACTTTGTATGTGGTGTTTCCAAAATGCCATAGTTATCAACGATAATTTCATTAAAAGGAGGTCTATTTGCTCTAGTAAGAGAGAATGCAATATAATTAGTTTTCGCCAAGTTTAGTGTTAATTTATAAGTTTGAAGCCAGTTTTTCACCATTTTTAGTCCTTCTATCGTCTGATGTTTAGCGCAATCCCATGTGTCTCCCGCGAAAACTAATGCAGTATCATCGGCATAAGAAATCATTAACCCCGGTATTTTCAACTTTAGTAAAGAATTTATATAGATAATAAACAGTAACGGTCCCAAAACGGTCCCTTGAGGAATACCGATTTTTATTTTTTGTTTACAACTCAGGATGTTATTAAGTTTTACCATTTGATACCGATCACCAAGATAATTTTCTAGTAGCTTAAGAGGTGTTCCTCTTATGCCACAGTTATGGAGGATATCAAGAAGCCTGTCATGGGGAACAGTATCAAACGCTTTCGCAAGGTCTAAAAAACAGTTAAACATTTCTTATCAATATTTAGGTTATGAACAACCTCTGTTACGAGTTTGTGCATAGCATCTGAAGTACTGAGACCCTCATCACTAAAGCCAAACTGATTTGGAGATAAAACACTGTTATTTTTAAAGAAAAAATTTAATCTTTCTTTCAGGCATTTTTCAAGCAGCTTGGCAAAGTTGCTTATTAGGCTTATAGGTCGATAATTACTAATTGAACTCTTCAAACCAGCTTTGTGTATAGGCGTAATTATTGAAATTTTAAACTCCTGAGGCACGATCCCGGTCTCAAAAATTAAATTAAAAATATGTATTAAGGGAATAAGAATGTCCAAATGAGTTTCCTTAATTAAATTAGCATGAATGCCATCATATCCTGGTGAACTGTTGTTTTGTACTAAATACAATTTTTTTTTATGAGGCTGTAGTATGGTAAAATAAAATTTTAACATAGGTAAATCGCAATGTACCGAGTGTCAAGTTATACATTTTCACCCCCTTACCTTTGTTATTTTTTATCGTTCAAAATAAATAATTATATCAGTTTGTTGGGTTAATTCTGTAGCTTCTGAATCAATAATTAAAATTTTTAATACTCTTAAAATATACAGGGTAGGACAGAAACTTTGTTTTTTTCTAAATAGATCACGCTCAATATTATATCACTAATAAAAATATATTTTAAAGAGCTTTAAAAATACTTCATTTAATATATCTAGGTATCTTATTAGTTTCGAAAATATTTTTAAAACAAATTTTGGTTAAATTTTTATTTTAAATCTGGAGTGCCATGATTATTCTAAAATTACTCCTTATACTTTACTTACTTTCAGAAAAATACAAAATTGATTTTATCTTTTTAAACTTTTTTAATAGAGGGCTCTAAACTTCACTTTTTTACTTTTTTACCCTAGCTCAAAAACCAGAATAGGACTATATCACTTTCATAATATTTCTAAATGAAGTATTTTAAAGCGAATCCAACAATGTAAAACACTAACTTCATTCTTTTTTTAAACAACATTTATTATGTGGTAAATGATCTTTTGATAGTAAATGGCGTACTTCACAATTTATCGTAGTTGCCTTGAAAACAGAAACTAATGGCATTTGTTGTAAAAACAATTGCTTGCCTTAAAAGATTAAAAAATAAATCTCTAACATAATAATATAAAAATAATATCTCCTACGATGTTAAAATAATTTCAAGTTAAATTTGGTACTTGAATAATTTTTTATTGTTTAAAACAGAAATTTAACCTAAAATTTCGTAGGAAATACCTAAACACCAACTAATGTTTGTATTTTTAAAACTTTTAATGGAACACATGCAATTGTTTTTACAACATATTCTATTAGTTTCTGTTCTCATGTCAACTACGATAAATTGTAAAGTACGCCATTTAGTATCAAAAAGATCAATTATCTAAATATTAAATGTTGTTTTTTTAGATCGTTGGGTTCAGCTTCTAAAATACCTACTTCATTTAGAAATATTATGAAAGTGATATGGTCCTATTTTGGTGTTTGAGCTAGGGTAAAAAAGTAAAAAGTGAAGTTTAGAGTCCTCTAGTAAAACAGTTTAAAAAGATAAAATCAATTTTGTATTTTCCCGAAAGTAAGTGAAAGTATGACTATGCTGCACTCCCCCCCAGTGACGGCCCTGCCAGTGGCATCTCATTGGGTACCAGAGCCAATATTATCCAGAAAAAAATGTATGTCACTGGTTTCTTATCAAGTGTTTATATTTCTTGCCAAACAAGTATGTAATTAAAAATACAACCTTTTAGTATTCTTTAATTTCTTTGTATCTCGCTTCGTTTTCAAGAAAAAAAATGAACCGCCTTAAGTCTAAAAAATATTATTGATAAACAACATAAAGTAAAATCCAAAATTAAAAAGATAAACAATTTCAAACTTAGTAAATAAGGAAAGAAACGATTTCCGATAAAATACACGTTTGCTCCGTTTAAGGCAAATAATTGTTTATGAGTTATTTTTATTTTTTATATATCCTGTTGTTTATGAGTACTTTTGAGAGAAAATTAGATTGGCTTTTATTTTGTTTCCTGGAAAACGAAGATACGAAGAAAATACATGACACTAAAAAGTTGCATTTCAAATTACATAATCGGAAAAAAATATATAAAAATTCACAAAAAATCACTGGCGTACTTTTTTCTCAATATTATTGACTGTGGTGCTGACTAAGACGAAACTGGACCCATTAATCTTAATCTAGGTAGGAAAAGCTTTACAAGCGCCTTATTACACTAAGTGTACCAAAGTTTATCTAAATTTGTTAAAGGGTTGTAAAGATATTTAACAAATATCGACTCTTTCTTTAATTTTAAGTCCTTGTATCTTAAAAATAAAGCCTCGGTCATTATGTTTATAGAAACTTTTTTCATAAAAAAAATACAGGAAATCACCCCCTGAATTTTCGTACCGTAGTTAGGAAACACCCTGTATACTTACATATAAAATAAAAAATCAATAATTTTATTTTCTTTTTTTTATTGTCTTATGAACTTTGCATGTGTCTAACAAATACATTTTTTAATTTACAATAAAATAACATATATTAAGACCTACATAGATATTTTTACATAAGCTGTCTTTTTATTTGACAACTAGTTTGTAGAACACATATACTTATAACTATATTTGTGAGATACATGATGTGTGATACATAGACAAAAAAACAAAATAAACAAAAAGTCAGATTATTTTTTAAGGTAGTTTTTAAACTGAATTTAAAAGAAGGAATGGAATAAAATAGCCTGTATGTGCTATTATTACCACAGCATACGTATATTAACACATTTTATAGAAAGATATCGTCGACGCAAAACCACGTATCTGTAAAAACCAATTTCAGGAAGCTCCAAAAACATGATATTGCGTTATTTAACCTTTTCTGCTATAATATATGGATGAGGGGCGTCCATGAATTACGTGAGGCATTGGTGGGGGGTCTGTGCAAATATCACTTGATTATAATTCTGCTAAAAGCAGGAAAAAAGTTAAGGAGATTTGTGCAGGTTCCCCAGGAAAAATGTATCCTCTGATGCAGTGTCACTGTTTGGGTCAAGAGCCTTTTTTTGCTGTTCACTTATTAACTTTTAAAAAATCTCACGTGGGATTGGGTGATCAGGGGAGGGGAGAGTTGAAGTAAATCTCACCAGGGGGAGGAAGGTCCAAAAGTTGTTGGAAGATTTTTTTGCAAAAAGGAACAAATTATTGACGATAAAACCTTATTTTTCAATTTTTGTCACTTACAAGGTTTTGCATTGTCGGCGACGTCATTTAATTTTCCCGATTGAAATTTGTAACCTAAAAATAATGTTTTCCAATAGCTTGATATTAAAGGATTTTAGTTTTATAGTTCGTTGTATCAATTTCTCTTTATTGTTTCATTTTCCTTTATTCCAACACATTAGCAATGTCACAAAAATATGAACTTGGCATAGCCACAATTCAGCCTCTCGTGTAAAACCAGATATTACGGGAAAATAATTATTTTAATTCTAGATAAGATAAACATAAATATTGCCAGTATGTATTTTATATAAATTTATATATTAAAAATTATTTTGTAATGTTGTAAAGCTTTTTTTCTATATTACAATTTGACTAAGCACAAATGGTATATACGGCAACTTTCTCAAGTTGCTTTAATATAAATTTACAGCTTTTGTTTTAAGCATTGAAGGTATACAGAATATTTTATACAACAAAACAGAACATTTTAACACATTTTTATTAATATACTTATAATTATGAATTACGTAAAAGTTCAATGACTTCTTTTTTTAACATTTGTGCTAAAATCTTAATTATTTATTTAAAAAATATATTTATTTTTATTTATAAAATTGGTACTTTAAACCAATAATTTTGTCAGTCAAGACTCATTTTAAATCGATACATAAAGGTCAGTGCCAGAATAAAACAATTTAATGCCCTAAGCAAATCCAGTCCTGTGGGGCTCCTAGCTATGCTACTTTAAACATTTTGCGTTAATGCGTTTAAAATTGTTGAGGAGCAAAAACAAAGATCCTTGCCTTTAAAAAAATCACAAAATGTTGATCTTTTTGTTTTCTTTTTTTTACTCTTTATGGTGCCCCTTTGTGGTGCCCCCCAAAACGTGATGCCCTAAGCAATGGCTTAATTTGCTTATAGGTTAATCCGAAACTGATAGATAGAATAAAAAGGTATAAAATAAAAATAGTGTTTTTTATACTTTTCGGTCTTTTTCTCACAAACAAATTAACGTAAATACTTATTACCAAAATATGCTGAAGTAACTTTGGACTAAGACCTTACCACAAAACAAAACCCCATTTAACATAATAAAATACGTGTTTCTTAAAGGGTGTATCCACTTGCGATTAAAAAAATATATATATTTTTTTCAAGCATATTTCGAGTGCATATTGCACTTGTATTCAAGTATACTTGACTAACAAAAAAATTTAAAAGTATCCGTCAAATAGTTTCGGAGAGATGCGCGTATTTGTATTTTTTTACCAAGTGTATAGGTTTCTTTAAGCTTTAAACGCGTTATTCCTTAAAACAGTGTTTTCAAAAACGGTGACCACGATTTCTCGAAAACCACTGAACCAATCGGTTTTAAATTTTGAATTAAGCTTCTTAAATACATTTTTAGCAATTAATCGGCTTTTCTTTTGCAATAAATATTTAGTATTTATTAAATAATTTGAGGCATAAAATCGATTGTTGTGTTTGAGAAATCGCAATTTTTTCGAAAAACGTTGGCTTATGCCTTGGACTAATTTATAGATTATACCTGTGGTAAGATGGCAAAACCCGATATGTCAATTTTAGTAAAATGTTCAGGGGATATTTTTTGACTTTAATGCGTCCTGAAAATTTACAATTTCATTGCCAAATTTAAATTCTGCAACTAATTATTTTCACAATAATTGCAAAATTTAAATATTGTACTGAAAATGTGATTTTTCAGGACGAATCATAGTTAAAAATATCTCATCTAAAAATGTTACTAAAAGTTGTAATATTAGGTTTTGCCATCTTACCACAGATACATTTCTGAAAATAGATACGTTTTATTTTTTAATTTTAGATGATACTGTACAGAGATATATTGGTCACCGTCTTCTTTTAGAGAAGCACCAGGACAGTAGCTACAGAGACTTTCAAAATATGTTTTTCTGACAAATTAAATATGTCAAGATATTTAAAAGTATACAGAATATATTTACAAAATTTTAAATCCTAAAAATAGACTCCTTTTGGTCTTCTAAATGGATATAACCCCTTAATAAACTGCTTTTAAGACTGAAAAACAAAAATTGGTAGGTATTTTAAAAAACAAAAATATAAATAAATATAGTAGCTTTAACAAGTAATAGTAAAACATGTTTTTAAAATAAAGTACATGTCATTAAAAAATATATTTTGTTTTATATGAAAATATGTATTTAAAGATGGGTCCATATTTAATTCATTCTGAAAGTGATGCCGCCAAGTACACAAAAATGATAAAGTAAACAAACCTTTTCGAATGCCCATAGCCTCGGACAAAGCCTGATTAGAAATATTAGATAAATAATAAAAATACATTGCTAAAACACGTATCACCTACTTACAAAACATTCTCTTATTTCGCCTCTATACTACTATAAAACCGGTGGCACGTGGCGTGGTACTAGAAACTCGTCGGGTTAAATATTTTTGCTGCAATAAATCATTGTTCACAAAAGGGTTTCTTTACTTTATCATTTTTTGTGTACTTGGCGGCATCGCTTTCAGAATGAATTAAATGTGGACCTATCTTTACTTAGATATTAGTCTTTATTTAGTTATGGATTTTCAGTGCCGCTTTTTTGCGTAATACTTAGGTATATTTTTAGTCGTTTAAAATCAAGTAAACTTAGGAGGATACAAACTAGTATGTCATTTTTGTTAATATAAAATAAGTTAATATATTTGTAAAATTATTAAAACTAAAAACACAAAATTTAAAAATAATAAAAATACTGCTTGGGGCTTAAAGTTACTTTTTTAGGAAAATAGTTTTAAAAATGCTACATAAAAAAATATTATTGTAGTTCAGGAAATGCAGCGTCCAATACAGCTTCCAAAATTTCCTGCAAAATAAATATTTAATTAGTTATCTAAAAAAGAATAAAACGTTACATGACATACATGGCGGCCACTTAAAAACGAAACAGAACTATTTTTTGGCACTCAGGAAACATTTTTTTGCCACTTTTACCCCCTAAACTGAAAGCTGCAACCCTATAGCAGGGGTAAGTTCATCCCCAAAATCTTAAACAGAAAGAGGGGTCGACTAATAACTTTTTGAAGGTCTCTCGACCCTAATTATTACTGCCAAGTTTAAAGTATCTGCTTGTTAAATTCTTGTTAATCTATAATATTAAATTACCTGTAAAAGCAAGCTTCTTTTAATTAAGAGGATATTGTAAGGGTTAAAATATCTTCAAAATGAGATATCATTTCATCTTTCTGTCACTGTCACACCCTTGCCAGAAAGATTGATATCTCTTTTTGAAAATCGTTTTACCCTTATCATATCCCCTTTGTTTAAATTTAGCTTGGTCGGGTCTTACATACTATGTGTTTCCGCCACTAAATAAGTAGTTTTAAAAATTACTGTCTAAATATTTGCATAAAAGCCTCTACTTTTTTGATATACAATATGTCCTAAAAGTCTAAAAACGCTAAAATACCTCGAAGTGTTTTGAACCAAATTGGACGATATTCGGTAATCCAGGTTAAAACCATATCCTGAATTTAGTCTTGATATCGGCGCTATTGCCAGATTTTTAGTTTCGCAGAAATCAATTCTAAGTTATTAAATTTAAAAGAGATCATATTTATTTTTATATTATCATTGGATTCCAGCTGTTTTAAACTATACAATAGTATGGAAAAGTTCACGAGATTTGGGCAGGTCTCTCCAAGAAAAAGGTATCCTGTGACAAAGTAATCACTATTTGATTTTGCTCTTCAAAATTATTTTCAAAACAAAATCAATTTCGGTTTGAGCCTTTTTACATTCCCATTTATTTTGAGGCCTATTGTAGTGCAATGCAACGCACTTATTAACCTTTAAAAAAATCTCACGTAAAATTGGGTGATGGGGGAGGGTTGAAGCAAATCTCACGAAATCTCACCAGGGGGAGGGAGTCCAAAAATTGAAAAAACGCCTTACATAATTTATGCACGCCCCTTAAACGGTAATACCTACGCACTTTAGACTTATTATTTTTACTAAATTAAATTATTTTTGCTGCTATTAATACTTTCAGAGAAAAATTGGACTTTAATACCATTATATGGCAAAAAGAGCGGGAATCCAATAATAAAATAGAAAATAGGTATCTCATTTAAATTTAAAAAGTTTGAGTTGATTTCTGCGAAACTGGTATATCGCCGATATCATCAGTGAATTCAGATTATGGTTTTACCCTGGATTGCCCAATTTGGTCGTTGGGTTTAAAATAATCTGAGATAATTGTGCGATTATAGACTTTTTAGACATATTGTCTGCCGTCCAACTGAAAGAGACCGTAAGTGAATAGGCTTATAATATATACATACGGTATTTTTTTCCGTTGGACGGCAGTTGTATGTTTATAAAAAGATAAATCATTGCTAGTTTAAGAATCGCCTAACTTGGTTTGAGGCAACGCACATATTAAAAATTTAGATTTACGGCATTAAGTAAATAAGTAAACCTATATTACATACATAAAACAGCTGCTTATTCATATTTTTCTCTTGAAGAGCTTCAAAAATCTTTTTAGCACCATTCCTGGCAGCGTTACCACCTACTAGAGTTGTCAAAATTTCAGGTACGTTGTTAACAAGCATTTCTTGTGCCTTTTGCGCTGTTTTCAGTCTTTCTTCTTTGGTGCGATTTGGTCCGGCCGGAGCTAGAGCTCCCCCAGGCCAAAAGTTTTTAAGGATTTGGGCAACATAATAATGAAGCATTTCTTCTGAGAACCACCATGATATTGTTTCGTAAATTTGGCGATTAATGTTTCTACCTAAAATTTGATTAAAGGCTTACGGGTCTTTTTTAGTAATCAAACAGTATACAGTGTGTCCGCCAAAAGTTGTCTACATATGGGAATCTCTTTTATTAATAATTTTAGGACAAAAAGTTATTCTTTATAAAAGTTCTGCATGGTCTAAAACCTAAAACGCCACCCTTAGATTTTTTTTTCAATCATATACGAGGTTTTTTAATAAATATGAATTGTGCTCAGGAGGAAAGTAAGTTCATTTTTTAAAATATCGAAAATTTTTCTAAAGAATATATGTTTAGGATTAAAAATAACTTTCAAATATACAAATTTGTCTATTAAAAAAACATTTTTTTTTTCTGTGATTAAAAGCATATGTGTCTTTTAGCTATTTTGACAGTTTTTAACTTTCTTTACTTATAACTATTTAAAATATGGATGCACTAATGTACAAATTGTCACCGTTATCACATAAAAAAAAAATTAAAAAGTTTGTCTATTTAAAAGATATTTATAATCCTGAACATTTTTTTCTTTATAATTTTCTATATTGTCAAAAATAACAGTACTTTTCTCCTGAGCAAAATTCATATTTTTTGAGATACCTCCAACAACCGAAAAAACTAATAATATCCTTTAAGAGTAAGAACCCGTGAGCGGCAGGCCTTTGTCATTTTATAAAAGCTGAATGATTGTCAGCACATGCTTCCAACATAGGTAGAAGTGATGGGAGACTAGGAAGATCGGCTCATAGTGGCAGGTACCAGTACCAGAGGATAATTAATTGAAACATAACTTTTGTCCTTTCGTAAAAGCTGAATATAATATATGTTACTCGGGTACATATTAAAAGATATTTCTCCAGTGGGCAGCCAGTTTTAACAGTTCCAACCCCTGGCAGACAAACGTTGTTGTGTGGCCTCATGATCCGATGAAGTTCAATATTTCTGTTATTTAACAAAATATGAAAACAAGTCTTATACAAGAATTCTAGGGTTTCTAAATAGGCATGTCCTAAAAATATTTTAATGTATACAAAGTGTTACAAAAATATTTTTTAAAACTAACCTCACAGCAATTTCTTTTTTGGGACACTCTGTATACACTGAAATATTCTAGGACATTTCTAGTTGAAAACCCTACCAGACTTTTTGTTATATCTAGTTAAATGTTAATTAATTAACCTTAAGGGCTGCGGTGAAATGTTATTATCACCCCTAATATTTATTTTTAATCTAAGCTATCAAATAGGTACGTTACCTACAGTCTGGCGAACCACAAAGGTCATTCCAGTTCTTAAAGGTGGAGTTCGACGGGAGATTGTAAATTACCGTCCTATAGCTGTAGTAAGTTCCGTACCCAAGGTATTTGAAATAGTTATTTTTGATAGGCTTTATGAAGAAGTCAAATTTTATATTTCCGAAAGTCAACATGGCTGTCTTCCACAAAAATCCACCTTAACTAATCTTATAATATTGTGACGTTAAAACTTTTGGAATTTATATACAGGGTTACTTTACGTCACTTGGGCAAATGTACCATATGGAACTATCTTCTTGGGACCATGAGACCGGTGGACCATCAACACTAACTTTGCATTTTCTAGGACCAACTTAACTTATTTAATTAACTAAATTTAGTACGGGCATACTCCCGCTAGGAGTAGCCCGTACGGGGCGTAACTTAAACTTTATACTTTACTTCACTAACTGCTTGTTATCTGATAAAACAATCCCCGTCTTCAAAATTTTGTTCTCTTTAAATATTAAATTTTTCAGTATTTGCTTTGCATTTCTACGCTACTCAGCTTGTTTAATGTTTTTGTTTTATTATTATAAGAGTAACCTAGAAAATTGTTTGATTTATACTTTTAAACCTTGACACCTCACATATTGTTTTATGTACCAAATTTCCCAATGTTAAGTAACCCAATTAAAATTTAAATTTCCCAAAAATGTATATTTTTAAAATTCCCAAAATGTATACTTTTTTATACTAGGTGTTCACAATATTCTCACAATATATACATGAAGCACTCAATAATAAGAAACAAATTGATGTTATTTACACCGATATGGCCAAGGCGTTTGACAGAGTGAGACATAGTACTATAATTCAAGCTTTACTGAATATGAATGTAACCGATGGCTTGGTTAACTTGATAAAATCATATTTGTCCAATCGTCAACAATACGTAGAAATAAAAAGAGCTAGGTCTAATTTGTATAGGTGTCCATCAGGAGTTCCTCAAGGATCGAACCTTGGTCCGCTCCTTTTTGTTATAGCTATAAATGGTATATGTGATGTTGTAAAGAATTCTCAAAAGTTGTTATTTGTTGATGATTTTAAATTGTTTTTAGAAATCTGTAGTGATAGTGACTGTATGACTTTGCAACAGGATTTGGATATTGTGTTTGAATGGTGTAATACAAATGGCTTTAATTTTAATTTGGAAAAATGTGCTAAAATGTCTTTTACTTTAAATAAGAACATAATCAATTTTAATTATAATATATGTGATACCGAATTGTCCCAAACTTCATCTCAGAAAGATTTGGGAGTTTTATTTGATAGCTCTTTAAGTTTCACAGAACATATTACCACGAGAATAACTGATGCACACAGGATGATGGGGTTCATTGTCAGGACCACTAAGTGTTTTAGTGTTGATGTTTGTCTTAAATTATTTGACAGTTTAGTATTACCAAAATTGGAGTATGGAAGTATTGTGTGGTCTCCGCAATATGACATATGGAATAAATCTATTGAAAGAGTGCAAAGAAAATTTTTAAAGTACTTATTTTTCAAAAAGTTTGGTTTCTATCCTAATCAAGGGTACAACCATTTGGCCTTATTAGATCTATTTCATAGATTATCTTTAGAAAACAGACGGATAAAGATGTGTCTAGTTTATTTGTTTAAATTATTAAGTAATAAAATTAATTCCTCTGAATTATTAGCAAAACTTCCATTTTCCATAAAATATAGCAATACCAGACAAAAAGAGTTTTCTACTTGGACTTTCCAAGGATAAATTCATATAAAAATTCTCCAATTTACCGCATGTGCGCCTTGTTTAATGAATATATGAGTGATTTAGATGTTGATAACACCAACCTAAATCAATTTATAAAAATTGTGGAGGAAAAACTCTATTTGTCACAAGCAATTGTCTGATATTCTGTATTTAGTTTTGTAAATAATAGTTCTATTTTATTAGTGTAGAGTAGTATAGAAGTGTAATTGACTTAGTTTTGTGATATAATAGTTAGGTATATGCAAATATTTTTAAGATCTATCTATATATTTTTTTATGATTTGTATTGTTCCTTAGACTAGGTGGTATCTGTAAATGGCAAAGCTGTAGATACTGTATATAAATAAATAAATAAAAACCTTTGGTACCTGATACCTGCCAACCCCACTATGAGTCAAACTTCATAGTCTCCCATCACTTATACCTATGTTGGGAGCATGTGTTGATAAACTTTCAGCTTTTACAAAATGACGAAGGTCTACCGCTCCGATACTTTGGCGGACACACCGTAGAATGACGACAGGTAGTAGTTATTTAGAAAATAACGTCCGTCGTCTAAACAGGTGCTGTGAAATGCAAAAATTGCATGTTTCAGTGCTTGGATAACGTTGACGGAACAGCGTGGAAAGGGGGTTAAACATCTAATAACCCGGCATCCACGGTACTCTGGTACTTAGGCATAAAGCCTTCGTGGAGTGTTAAACAGATAAAAAAACAAAGATAAGTGAGCTCAAATATATGATTACAGATAGTTTTAAACTAATATACTGGGTGTTGCTGCCGCGAACAATTTCTGAAAACGTAGGGTTTGGAAAATTTTAAAAATTTGGCAACAGTGATAAGAACTTCCCTATTTTAAATGGGACACCCCATAAATTATATTTTTAGATTCTGCATAAAATTCTAAGCATATTTTATGCATAATATCATATACCTACATATATCTAAGTCTAACCATTTTTGACTTCTTTAAATTTTGTGTAAAAAATGACGTGTTCAGGTAAGGTCATCAATGATGATAGGACGGGTAATAGAGCGAGTCAAAATAATGTTGGTACATCATATAAAAAAGTTCTATCGCGCTTTGTTACGGAGATATTGACCTTCAAAGTTAGAATTAAAAAAAAACTTATTTCAGTTACAACTTTGGAACTGTTGCCACAGTATCAATGATATTTAGGTAACTAAATAACCATATACTTATGCTTCTTTCCACAGGTAAACGGCTGTTCAGTAAAGGTACTGGCACATACGTCGGCATCGGACGGACGGTACGGATAGGAAAACAGTTTTAGTAAAATTAAACACACATACGTAGATACGAAATGTGGGTAAACCATAAGTAAATATTAAAAGTTAGCGCCTTTTCACCCGGGGTATAAAACCACTTGGTTAAAACCCTCGTGTAGAAATCGGCTTTAATTCTTGTCAAATAACGCAATTTCTGGCCTGTACCGCACATATGAAACGGTAATGGGCGGATTTTAATTAGAGTTGCTATATTCTCGCCGGATTTTTCTAATTCGGTGCCAACCAAGCGCACATAGGTGCAGTGCTTCATTTAATTTCACTAAAACTATTTTTTCCGATCCGTACAGTCCTTCCGATGCCGACGTATGTGCGCGTACCCTTAGTCGGAATTAAACAGGGTGGAAAGATTTTTGTTCATCTAATGCATGCAACTTTAACACAGTTGACAGACAAATTTGACATTTTGCTTTGACTTTTGCTTTGACCGTTTGATTCCTTCATGATTTTTGCACAAAAGGCGTATACTTTTAATCGCATTTTAAATTCAGACATACCAGCATTTTGTATGCAATAAAATTATATTTTTGAGAAAATTATTAATGTATGGTAAAATTTTAAAAACGGTCTGGATTATAAAGTTCAAAAGGCTCACAATCTTTATTTTTAATAATTTTATCACATTTTAGTAATTTTCTCAAAAAAAATATATATTACATACAAAATGCTGGTACTTTTGGATTTAAAATGCGATTTTATGAAAAACGGTCCAAGATATCAATTTAAGTAAGATTTACCTTTTTGTAGAAAAAGATGAAGGCATGAAATGGTCAAAGCAAAATGTTAAATTTGTCACCTGCATACATAGAATGAAAAAAAATCGTCTCACCCAGAATAATCCCGACTTGCTGAACAGTCGTTTACCTATGAAAGCAGTAGTATACAGTTATTTAGTTATCCAAATATTATTGGTACTGTGGCAACAGTTCCAAAGTTATAATTGATATAGGTTTTTTTTTACTTCAAACTGTGTAAGTTCCTAACGGAGCGAGATATAAATAATTTTTATATGAAGTACTGACATTATTTTGGCTTAGTATATCACCCCTATCATCTATGACCTCACCTTTTGTAATTTGGTTTCTAAACAAAAGTCGTTAATAAAACTGGGACTGGATTCCTCTTAGAGGAATTAGGTCCTTTAGTGAACAATAGTCATCTTTTGACAAAAATACTAAAAAGTCAATTGTTTTTAAATAAAAATTATGACTAAAATATAATAATACATACCATAAGTAACTTGCACAAATCCAATTAAAGTTTTTCTAACATATTTAAACACACCCCTCATATCAAATAATTCACTTAAGAGAGCATAAAGAGGTTCTGCAATAGAGTCCTTTCCATCTTCCCCTGCTTTAATGGAATGTCCATTGGGCTTTATAAAATCCAAAGCATCCACCGAAACAGTGTCCAGGCACTGGGAAATATCATCTTCTGAATTATCTTTTAATATTGAAAAAGATGCACCCTGTTCACTACCACTACAATATACAGAGTGATTAATTAAGTTCTGATATCGTAAACTCTAGATTTACCATTTTTTTAGTATTGTTAAGCTAAAGAAAATGTATTTTTTAAATTATTTTTTATACTCACAAGTTTACAACAGCAGTTTTAATATTTCGCACACCTAGATCAAAACTATAGCAAGTTAAAAAACAATTTATCTTTTTTTTCGAAATGCCAAAGTAGTGATACGACGCTATAGGCAATAATGTGTTCACGGATTTTTAATAAGTGAATTGCATTGTTCGCCTACATAATATGTAAAAATTCGTGAACACATTATTGCATAAATATAACGTCGCTAGAACCGCTTTTCCGACGTATCTCAATAAAAGTTTTTTTTTTAGTTGCTACTGTTTTGATCTGGGTGTGCGATGTTATATTGCTATGGATGCTTTAATCAATACGTATTTTTTAGATTACTCAAGACATTCAAAAAGTGTTCACAAAAAAGTGTATAAAATTAAATGAGCCTTACAAACTTGCAAATTTCTTAACCCGTTATCCAAGGTTCCCCTGCCAGGGACCGAATGATATATTTTTAAGTTGCATATGTTAATATGTTTTTGTTAATTTAAGAAAAACCCTTTACGTTAACAAAGCGACACTTTGGTGGTGATGAGTAGTAGGTTTCGAATATCTCCTAAAATTCCGAATAAGCGTATATTTTATAATAAATAGGGGCCGAAGTTAATATGATAACGCCCTAAACTCCTGATAAATTTATACCAGTAAAATGCATGGTGGTCGGTACAGATAAGCAGATACAGATTGCCACTATAGTAGCTGTCGATCGTCAAAGTGTTTTAAAAAACAAACTTAAAAAACATTTTAAAAATTTACACAAAATTTTCTTTACAAGATATTAAATAAACTTTAAAATATAAATAAATCACTAATTTTAAACATTATACATTTAAATTTTGCTCCGCAAATTCTTGATAATCCTAAAGACGCGTTTATAAAGATAATATTTCAAATAATAGTGTAATTTGTTGTAACAGGTACATTATTTAATATTTTCCACACTAAGAATGGTGGTAAGGGAAAATATGTTAAACACAACGTTCAATATTTACATTGTAATTCAAAACTAATTTTAAAATAACTGAAGGAGGTATTTAGTATGCTGACACAACTACGATAACATCTAAAAAATTAGCTAAAAGGTGGAGTAAAATTAAATCTCAATACATTTTTTTCATCTTTATCACAGACCACGAAGTCTTATATCGAGCAGCTATCAGTTCCAGTTCCATTAATGTTGTCCAAGTACCGAAAGATGCAGATACATACATGTATGAAATGATAAGTTTTGCCAACAAACATTAGTTACAAAAAATTACAAAATATCCCTTAACTTTACGTTCATACAAAAAGTACCATTTAAACTTCTTACACAAACTAAACCAAATAAACATTAAAACAAACTTTGAGCGCAATAACTACTAAATAAACTAAACAAAAAACTTAAATATAATTAACTCATAAATTTGAAGTACAAACTCACTACTTAAATGCCAGTATTTTAGTAATTTTTGAATATTTTTTTTATATGAATCACCCTGTATATTCAAAATTAGAGACGGGTAAATAGTAATGGTTATGGTAACACTACTAGACTGATAAACAAAAAGCATATTATTAGGAAGTTTTAGCTTTAAGTTAATTAGCAAACTGATGATGCCTAAACATTTAAAAATACATTTCTGTACCAAAAATACATCCTTATTCTAAAATATCATTTTAATACAAGAAGGTGTTTACAGAGTAAAATAGGGCCTTACATACCTTTTAAATATTGTAGAAAACGAAAATCTTGATTTTTTCGGACTAGGTGTGGAATGTTTTAAATGTTCTGAACTAGGACTTAAAAATGAATAAACTGCTTCACTTTGATTTAGCCTGTCGTTCTTCAACACAAACTAAAAATAAATATATATGCAGAATTGGCTTTGTATATAGTGTGTCTTATTATACTTGGCCAATAAAAACTGGAGATCCAAGATTTAAAAATAAATTAATTAAGTTCATGTTAAGCAATTTTACAACATTTGCAGTATTATATTTTGTTTCCCACTAGTTACATTTGCCTTAAACACAATACTTTATAAACGATTTATTTTTATATTAATTAACCAAAGGTATAGATTAAAAATAATTTTAAAAATCTCACATCAAGATATTTTTGAACTTGCATTTTGGCCTTGTCCAGTGAAGCCTTATCAGATTTACCAAACAAAAATTTAAACGTATTTGACGGTAGTTCCATATTCCTTATTTCTGAACAAAGAGGCCGTAAATTTTTATGTAATTCTTGAAACTGCGTTAAACTTCGGCAAACCACCCAGCCAGTGCATATTCCAGCTTCGCCTTCACAGTTCTCATCTTCGGACATTTGAACTACTAAAACAAACTGTGGTGGTTCCTTCTCTTCAGCAACCTATAACAAATCATTGATGAAAACTAAACTTATTACCAAATCGTATACACAGTTAGTTTATTGTAAAATAGTTTTTTGTTTCATATATGATAAAATAAATTTCTTTATAATAAACCAAACCAAGTTTTAAGCCTGATTTGAAAAGCAAACACAGAGGACCTTAATTTAATAATGGGTTGGGCCGCCAAAAATCTCCAATTTAATGCATCTAAAACACAATCCTTAACTTATTTCAAACACCGCTTCTGAGCAGCCAAGTTCTGAAGAGACTTTAATCTTGTGGGCGTAAAATTTGAGAATAACCTTAACTGGCATAAATACTATAGCGAAGCTTCAAAAACCTCGGTTTTCTCTTTCGAGCCAAAAAGTATTTTCCCCTCTCTCTTTCTTATCCTCTTTAAAATATTGTTCTTATGTCTGAGGAATGGCGACCCCACAACTCTAAGCATTCTTAATTCCATCTCGAAGAAGAGCTGTTCGCCTAATTAATGATCCTTTACTTACTAAAGGCTTCCTTCTCTTGCCCATTGTCGGGCAGTAGCGGATCTGTCGCTTTTTTATACGTACTTTCACGGCTTCTGCTCAGAGAAATTGTTTTGAATAATTCCTCTACTTGCATTTCCCATCAGAGTAACTCGTGGTGTCGCATGTATGCTTCCCTATAGGGTGCAACTGGACATGCCCCAGACATTTTACTTTGTTTGTTCTGATACATTGTTAAACGTCCTAATCAAAAATAATTTAATGTTTTTTATTTACTTTACCTCTGCACTTTGTACTATTGCCGTCCATCTCCCTAAATTTTCTGCCCAAACTTCTGTTCTATTTAAATGGGCTTCTAATTGTCGTTTTTCACCTTGCAACCATTCCACTTCTTTTCTAATTTACTTAGAACTTTTGATTCAGGTCGCATTGATGATTTTAAAGCAGCTAAAGCCTGAAAACATAACACATAATTTTCTAAGTCATTTCCACCAACTTGTCTCCTTGGTTTCTATATTCAAATAATACACAAACTTACTTGTATTTTATTATTAAGTTTTTCTTCCAACTGATCCAACTTGCGCCTAGCATAATTCGAATGATCTTCAACATTTAATCCATTTTCGGCAATGCCACCAGAATCAACGAAGCTCGTTTTTTCGTCCCCTGATCCAACACTGTCGTTTTCCATTATGTCGTTTTCGTTTTCCATTGCTAATACCATTTCCTTATAATAATCACTTATTAAAAATGGTTGATAATATTTATCCTCTATCGTTTGAACAACTTGTTGTTGAACTTCTGTAAAAAACTTCTGGGCCCTTATCGCCTAAAAAAAAGCAAAAAAGATTTAAAAAATTCTGTAATATTGTTGTCTGGGGATATAAAATTGTGATCGGCTATAACAATTGTTTGCCCTTAAAATCTGCAGCTACTATTTAAATGGGCGGAGAAAATTTCGACACCAAGCAGGTAGTGAATAAAATTTAATGTCAATTTTCGACACCAGACCAAAAGTCTGTTTTTATCTTACAGGTATATTCAACCCCAAATAAATACTATTTTTCCGATATATGCAAAAATATTTAAAGAATTAATATAAAATATTTTATTTGATTTGGTACCTAAAAGGTGGGAGTACAATTCTTAAGTGTATTTATAAAGTGTGTATTAGTCTTGGGTTTATTTAGGATTTAGGAAATAAAAAAGGATTTGCTTACCAGAAGTAACCATTCATAATTCCCTGAAACTATTATAATGACCACGTCGGGCGCCTCGCCGTTCCTACCTGCTTTACGGCGTGGTGTCAAAATTCTTCTAACATAATTTAACCCTTCGATTACCCCAGGTACAAACTAATTTGGTGTCGAAAGTTCGCCCACCGATTTAAACAACTATCTACACAGACAGCTTTTAAAAATATGGAGTCAAAAATTAGGATATATATATATATTTTTTTGTTTAACTTTGGACAGTCCACAAAGGCTAAAGGCCTAAATACTAACATACCGTGGGTGTCTTAAGCGGGGTAAGAGGGAGTTTGTTGACATGGGACTTAAATCCTTGAAGATTGGGGGAGGGGAGAGAAAAGACCTTCGCTGGGGGCAGCAGATTCCACATTCTAGAAACTGTAGGGATAAAAGAACGAACAAAGTGGGAAGTTCGGGGCCTAGTCCAGTTGGACCGTATAGGGATGCATACGTGCGGCACCACGAGTCTCTCTGTTGGGAACTGTGAGTGGAGGAATTATACATTAGAGCAGAAGCCATGAAAGTACCTATAAAAAAGCAATAAAGCCCCCACAGCCAGATAGGAAAGCCTTTTTGTAAATGAAGGATCATTAATGAGACGAACAGCTCTTCTTTAAATGGAATCAAGAATAATAAGGTTTGTGGGGGACACCATCCCCAGATACGAGAACAACATTCCAAGGGAGGTTGGTTCTGGGACAACATACAAAGTGTATGAATTAGAAACGGGAAAAATAATTTTTGGCTTAAAAAAGAAATCCAAGTTTCTTGAAGCTGCCGTGGCTATAGATACCATGTGTTTATGCCAGTTAAGAGTTAAGGCTATTCTCAAATAAGACGTCTACAAGATTGAAGGTATCTTTGCTCTGCAAAACCTCGCCTCGCTTAAAGGATGAGTATTTGATGACTCTTTTTCGCGACAATGAACATGATTAGTGTTTTGGATGCATTAATTTTAATGCATCGAAACAACACATTTTGACGAGATTATTGGCGCCTCAATCTAATATCAAATTAAGGCCCTGTGAAAGAGATATCTGCATAGCTCTGCGGTTAAGCTTTCCAAATCAGGTTTAGAGATTAGTTTAGAAACCTGAAAACTGGAGTAGGTACTATCGTCGGCAAAACCTATGAATAGAATTAGTTGTAGACGAGAAAAGGTCTTTGATATGAAGAAGAAGAAAAATGTTGGCGCCAGTACTGAGCCCTGAGGTACTCCAGCATTTACTCGGTAAAAGCTTGATGAGTGGCCACCCGACCAATAACCGATATACGTCGATCAGAAAGATAACTAGAGAGCCAAGTACAGAGTTTAGTTGAAAGACCATAAGAGGAAGTTTATTAAGCGCGGCATGCCAAACCTGGTCAAAAAGCTTTAGATATATCAAGAGCAACGATCTGGGACTCACCTAGAAACTCAAGAGATTTATTCCAGCAATGTGATACAAAGAGAAGAAGAATATTACCAAAACTTTAAAATAAAAAATAAGTTTAAATGAGGTTTGGATCACTCACGAATCTGATACAACTGACTTTTACAAAAGTTGTATGAAAAATATTGGTAAATTTATATAACTTATATGTGATATTACACAAAACATGTATTATTTTTATTAAATTTATATTAATGTTACATGCTTAGTATAACATTACATATAAGTTATAGTAAAATATTTTTAAAACAACTTTTGTAAAAGTCAGTTGTAATTTTGTCACGTCCGATTGTGGCTAAACATAAGCTTTATTCATCGTTGTAAATTTACTAAATATTATTTTAAGGGTTAATCAGAGGGATGTAAAAAATATCACCTTTAATCCTATAACAAATATCCTATGCCATAATTTACTTGCCTAGTAAAAAAGCCTCCATCCGCTTTCTTGTAACTTTGTCAACTTTAATTTCCGAAACGGGACTTCTAATAAATGTATAAAAATTTCAGCGCCCAGTTGATGCCACTGATTTCGTTGTGCAGTTCGCAGTTCCTCAACAGCTATCCAAAATCTTATTAAATCATGGCTGGCTAATGTCTGCAAAAACTGCGATAAAAATTTTCTTCCTATTATGTGGTCCAAAATGGACTGTAGAGACAGTACCTACAAGCAAAATTGTACAAAGGTAAATAAGAGTCATAAGAGTCACCCTGGACTCTCTTCAATGCGAATAAATCTATTGCCTTTACTATTTCCAAGTTAATTTTTAATTTGAAAACATCATTTCTGCATAACAATTCTCGATATCAGTAAAAATACAGGTACTTACTCTATATAATTAGTTAAGAGTATTTGACATGTAAAACAATGATATCTACCTCCCCAGTGGAAATTTAATAAGGTAACTTGTAACTCTATCGACAAGCTTTAAGGGATGATTCCCTAACGAAAAATAGAGAAAAACTTGGTATATACACTGTCTAACAATGTCCTTAACGTCCTACTTTGAACCTATGGTGTATTAATTTTTTTAATAATCGTGTTTCCATGATAACTTTTGCATTTTACATATTTTGAGAAATTTGGACGTGTCCTAGGCATTAAAGAACATTTACGGTAAATATTTTTTAAGAAAAAAATAGTATGCCTCCGCATTTCCTAAAATAAACATACATACTTTTTTAAAATGCTTCCTGAATTTGAAACAAAGTTAATTTTTAAACCTTATTTTATTCGATGTATGGTTGTCGCGTAAATACAAAGAGCATTTCTTCACATGGCCATTCCATAGACGCTAATTCCACAATTCTGCAGCAAATAATATTACCTTTCCTTATAATTTCTTAAAGCAAAGTGAATTATCTACAATAAATATTGGTCGATACATTAGTCTTTCAAATTTTAATTCTCATATAATAATTAGTAAAGGAAAACTAAGTGCTCTTATTATGAGTAGCATTTACTAAACAGTATAGAATTAAATACCGATTTGATCATGCCGAAATTTGGTTTGTATTTATTTACGCGAAAATCATACATCAAATAAAAACAAGTCCAAAGATCATATTTGTTCCAAACTTATCGGAAAACTTAAAAAAAACATTTGCAGAAAAATCAATTGATGACACTGAAAAAAAAATTGTACATCAAATTATGTACCTACTCTGATGAATAAGTCACGTCATTAAAGTTTTTAAAAATATCTAAATTGGTTAAAAAGTTACAATAAAAACTTTTTTCTAAATTTTAATACTATGTAGTTCCAAAAGAAGGACGTTTGGGATATAATAATAGGTTTAAGTAAATATTTTTATCATTTTCTGTTCAACTGTTTTATCAAAGTGTGTCCGTAGAGGTTCTGACATCTTGTATTATTATTTAAAATTTTAATACTTAAAACACATAAAAAAATGGATCTTATGACGTTCCATGGTAAAACACTTTTCTTACAATATCTTTCACTCTTGGAGTAAACATAGTCTTTAAAGGTCCTTCGTATGGAGGTTTTCGTCTTTTGTGCCGTGCGGTGCTAAATTTCGAAACATTTGCAATCGAAAATCAAATATTGCAATGCAGAAATTAACAGCTATCAAACCAAGAACTGCTATATATTACTGGTTTATATGGAGGGCGCCACTCTGTCCCCGGCCATCACGAAAACACGTGCACACCACATAACCATACCATAAAACATCAGCTTATAGCAATCTTCTGTTCACAGCGCTAGATCCAGAAGAAAGATGCCGTCAATTTAGCGTTAATCTGTACTGATCCCCGAAGGTAGAAACGCTTGTACAGCTCCTCTAACCGCCATACCTGGAAAAAACTGTAGTTTTTTACGCGCTAGTCGGTAAAGAAAGACAGCACCAATGAGTGAAAAGAAACCAATAGGTGTTTTACTGTGGTATTCTTTACATACCATGGAACCTCTTTAAGTAGAACATTTGATTAATTAAAAATCCATAAAATCTAGTTATCCAACATATTTTTCAATTATTCAAACTTTATTACATTGTAAATTGTTTTCGCATTTAATTAATGAACCAAAATTCTTACTTTATTAAAATCATCACCACACTGATAACCTAGATCACAGCCGAGAGTTGTCAATTTCTTTTCACAAAGACTTTTTGCCATTGTAAGATGATTTATAGTCTTCTTAAGTCTTTTTGCAGCATTAATATCAGATTTTTGGATACCAGATGCTTGCAAGTTCCCTTTTCATTTTCTAAATCAACACCCTTTTGCTCGGTTAAGGTTTTGTAAAGTTGTTGCTTGCATTAATTTGGTAACTATATTATATCTAAAATAGAGTAATCTTTATACAGGGTGCTACAGAACATCTTAAGGGCAAAATTCTACTATTAAAAATATGAAAAAAACTCTCATAAACATGGGTACGCAAATTTCTTGTTCTAAAGAAACAGGGTGTTACATTTGTAATTTTTTCTTTCTTTTCAACTTGCTTTCAATATCTTTCACTTAATTTTGTTTTAATTTGGCAATGTTATTTATGGCATTAAGGGGTTAATTTTTTACTAACTTAATTATATTTAATAAGTCCAGTGGCGTCCCGAGCGACAGATGAAGAATATTTCTAACAAAAACCGCACGCCACTGACTTTATTAAAGCGTGTGAATATTGAATGCTTTCTATAGATTAAGTAAATAAAAATAAAGCTTTTGGGTTTACCTTTTTCTTTTTCACATCTTGTTTAATTTAAGACAAAACAAATAAAATCCACTTATTTGCTTATTTTAAAAAATAAAAAACAACTGCGGGAACTTTTTCTTTTAAAAAATTAGGTTTTTAATTTTTTTTTTAATCAATTACAAAGCAACAACAATAAATACTCATTTAAATAGAGTTTATGTTATTAGGTCTTACAATTTTTACTGAAGTAAGTCTTTTAAAAATTTTCATTTTTGTTTAAAATTAAACACCCTGTATCTTGAGAACGACACATTTGCGGACTCATGTTTATTAAAACTTTTCTATATACAATGTATTTTCTGATGTAGAATCTGCTCTTAAGTTTTTTAACAACATCTTGTAACACCTGCAGATTTCCAACCATTTTTATATATATGTTTTTAGTTAATATTTACCTTATTTGTTTTAAAATTTGAATGTCATCAATTTTCTCAATGAGAAGATCAACATTTTCCAGAGCCTTTTAGGTAAAGTTATTTGTTGCTGATTCGTTTTTCAATATACATTATCAGATTTCTATTGAAAAATCTGGATCAGTTAAATGTCAATAAAGGCTTGAAAACTAAAAGATATAAGCGAATTAATATTGATATTACAGCACAAGTAAGTGTACACTGCGTCCAATCTAACTTCTCCACATTTAACATGTCTATAAATTTTTATTTCTTAACTTAAAAAAATGATCCAAGAACCAAGTTGTACACTGAATTATCAAGTTTTTTTTCTGTTATAAAGATTGTTACTAACTTTGTTATTTCCTGTCACTAATTTGTGAAGTGAACAACAAAGAAAGTATTTTGAAGAGGAGTTTTTCCTTTGCCCCCTTCTGCAAAGATAGAAAATTACTCAGGGCGTGTAAATGGTTCGGGCATGAGCTGGTACTTTGATTATAGTTCTCTGAAAAAGACCTTAAATTCTAACAGGTAGCAGGTGCAAAATAAAAGTTGGAAAGTTCAACAAAATCGATCTATTGTACAATATTTACAGAGTTTTTTTTTACAAATTTGATTTAATTTACAATATTCTCATATAATAAAAAAATATATAGAAGTTTAACAATCAGTTTAATGAGTTTAAGTTTAACAAATCAGTTTAATGAAATTTTGTGAACCAGAATGAAAAATTGAAATGTGAAAAATTATTTAAATTGAGATTGATTTAAACTCGGATTAGATTGAAATTGAAAAAATTAAGAAATAATTTTTTTGAACCCTTTGGTGACAATATCCACATTTAAAGGTGAATATACCTTCTGTCCTTTATTCAAGCGGCGATGCTAAAAGTTGCTGTAAGGCTGGGACGGTCGTCCTCAATAGGAACTGGGGGAAGTTGATGACGTCACCACTCCTCGATGGTCCCACGTGATATTTCAAAAAGCATGAAAAAAAACAGTACAAGGCAGTTACAATGTCACCAAAAGTCTATTTAAATACTTTGAGCCTAGGTAAAGGTTGACACTTTTCAATAACTATTTAGTGAGAAGTTACATGAGAATTTTACTTACTTAATTGGCTGAGATAATAATCAAGGTTAATGATTTAATTACTTTCTAAAATACAACAAAGAAATTAATTTTAATTTACAGATCAACTTTGTACACTGAAAAGTCTTGATAAAGAGATAAATGAGAAATGCTACCTTTACATACGCTCAATGCTTAAAATGGGCAAAATAAAAACATAGTTAAACATTTTAAATATTCAGGAAAGCGCTTTAGTAACCATAAAATTAAATTAGGTGTTTACATTTATTAAAAATTAATTTTACATCAGAAGAAAAATATATACAGGAAATTCCTTAAAATGGGTGTTATGAAAGAATTTTACAGGAAAGAGTTTTACCTCAATTCCTCATATTGAAATAAAAAATACAAATATAAAAGGGAGAGAATAACCAGTTTTCAATTTTTTCGAAGAAAAACCGAAAACAGGGAAATTTGCAATTTTAAGCAGCTTCCTGCAAATAAAATACACTTTCTTTTTGCATCAATTGCAAAAATAAAGTAAAAATGGCTCTACCAATCACTTGTCAAGGCTATTCTGCGAGCAAAAAAATAAAACAATCTCCTACGAGCATCGATAAGGTAAAGATTGTTTGCGTTTTCTTTTCCAAAGAAAAAACAAAGATAAAATTAAGGTAAGGTAATTTGAAAAACTACACGAGCAATGTAGTATTCAAAGGTAGAGGTAAATTTGTGCAATTTGGGTGTCCCCTTTTAAAGTAAATAACCAAAGACCATATCAAGGTGTCCCCAATTTATTATATGAGCTCTCTGCCCAGAAAAATAGCTAATCTTACCCCAAAACAACTAAATTATCTCCTCACGTGTGAGATTCTATGTTTTTGGTAGGTAAAATAAAAAGTCACTAGAACATAAGAGCTCCACTAAGTTTAAATGGGTTAGTGGTCACACATTTGCAAATAAAACCTGGAATATGCAATTAATAAGTATACATATCCGACTAACTAAAAAAACGTGACCTCACCTTTACAAAATGGCCGTTATAGGTTAAGAATAATTACAGACACCTTTCCTTTGAACAAATTTCACCTAATGAAGTCTAAATTTTCATTTAAAACAATCCTAAGGGTTTAATGCCTATCCTCAGACATAAATCAATGCATAATAAATAAAAATTAGACGAAAGGCAGAAATCAAAGAGAAATTCAAAATAAACTCAGGTTTTGCTCTTACCTTGACAGGTGGTTGGAAAAGACAACCTGCCGGAAGTATCATCCACAAAAATTTCCTACCGGTTCCCCTCCATGAAATTAAAAATGTAATTTCATTGGTCAATCTCATCATATGGTAAAACATGACAGACTGTCTTCAACAACACTTTTCACAAACAACAAATGGTAAAATCTAGCACTGTTTTCCACTTTTCCGGGTCGAAATTCAGCGAAAATTCCACTAATTATTTCTGCAATTTACGGATAACTTAAACACACTCAGTCAGCTGTCTTCGTTTATCGATTTTTACAAACTATTTATGGTTGACAAGAATAAAGTTTGTCGATGTAGGTACTTGAGAGTAGTGCTGTCTTTTTCTAAGACCGGAAAGAGATGGTCGTCCTTGTTGAATTACTAATCTCCCTTACTCAAGCTTGTCGCGCGGTTAAGATAAAATTTTTTGTACTGGGCGATTAATTTGTAAGGATTTTTAAATTGAAATAGGTTTTATATGAAATTATTTTTGACATAACTTACATTTTCAAATGGGACACCCTGTATATTATACCACCATTAAAAAGGTCATTTAAAAGAGCTTTACAAAAATGTTACATTTGATATATCTATCTTTAATAGTTTCTGAAATATGACCATTTAAATTCAAAAAATAATGGATATAATTTCCATTATATCTACAGATCTCATTAAGCTTAGTCCTGTAGGTAGGTATAGTGGAAATTACATATATTGTTCAGATTTAAATGGTCGTATTTTCAAAACTATTAAAGATAGATATATCATGTGTTCTTTGTAGAGCTCTTCAAAATACCTTTTAATGGTGGTATAATATACTGGTGTGTCCCGTTTAAAAAAATGTAAGGTAAGATGTCAATATATCCTGTTAATAAGATTGTTTTGTCTAATCTTCATAACACAAAAAAACTTGATAATTCACTGTACAAGTTGGTTTTTGGATCATTTTTAAGTTAAAAATAAAAAGGTTATACGGCATTTAAAATGTGGGACAAGTTAGAATTGGACGCACTGTACAAAAGAGTAAATATAAAACTAATAAAATAATCAAATACAACTATACCTTTGCAACATAATACTTCTCTTAAAAGTATTTTGTTGGTGCACAGGGAAGTAAGTCCTTGGTAACCAAAAACATCATCAAAACTTCACTTAACGTTTTTAAATATTCTAGTTCTTTTTCAGAAGAAATAACACAAAGTGACAGTTCAAATTCTGGTGGCAAATCTGATCGATACTATAAAAAATATATATATATATATATATATATATATATATATATATATATATATATATATATATATATATATATATATATATATATATATATATATACTATATATATATGTATATATATATTATAAATAATTTGGGTTTTAATAGTCATTATAATGCACTCACACTGCAAGTTTGGCTTCACGGATTTTTTCAAAATGATTTGTAATGACAGGTGCAATATCACGAAGCTGTTAGTTTAGCATGGTCAACTCGCAGAATTTGTCATGCAGATTTTTAGCAGCACCCCATGATCTTCCACTGACCGTTAGCATGAAGTCTTACGCTTCTGCTAAAATAGTTAATTAAATGTGTGTAAATGCTGAAGCGCATTCGTTTTATACGCACAATGTTACTTTTTATTGATAAAAAAAGAAACAAGAAAGGACTGCACAACATAAAGCTGGTTACGTACAATATTCCCAACTTGTGATGCAATCTATCAAGCAAATAATTTACAGAAAAAATAACAATTACATATAACACTTAAGAGTTAGAAGTAGCGAGTGGTTTTAAGTATAAAAGGAATTGAAGAAGTCGAGAATTTAGTGACATTTCTGCTATGTAGTAATAAATACATTATATTTTTAAAAAGAAGAAAATAAATTATTTCCAATATTTTCACAATATGATGGTAATGAAGTTTTTGAGATACGACTTCTTAGTATAAGCAAGGGGCAAACCACTTACTTGATGTTTGCTCCTAAATAATTCAAGTCAAAAGTGTAATCTTTTAAGTAAATAGTTATATAATCCCTTATTACAAATCCAGTAACTGCTGCAGTAGGCTATCCACAGTTCTTCCGAATACTTGAGGAAGGGTATTTTCACAACTCTTTAAAGATTGTTGTGAATCATAGTCTTTCTAAAAATTTAAAAATTCTTAGGTAAGTACCGTTCTTTTTAGATAGAACGTTTAACTATAAAGAAATTAATCTTTCAGTTTTATTACAACTAGAGTCTTTTGCTTTTTTTTTATTTACAATTGAAAGGCACCTTAAAAATAGTATTTTTTATATTATTTTATTGAAGTAAGGATTAATTTTGAACAAAAATAAGTTTTAAAACTATACAAACAATAATAAAGCATAATTATAATTTGTATGAATGTATACTATATTTATCTACACTCACATCACAAGCCAAAATTCAGGGCATATAAATTTATTGATTTAGGTTAAAATATAAAGAGATTTTGTAGGGAACTCGTGATAACATTGAATTGTAGATGTTTGGTATTATCGCAGGTTTGAATTCATGAGAGTCGACTGTACTTTACTTCTAAATGCATAAAAGTACTTAATGCAAAGAAGTGGTCAAAACTAAACAGATACACAATAGTACAACTTACAATTAACTTATTCCTAAAGTTTTCAGACTGCTTCAAGATGTGGTCAGCCCCACAATAGTTTTGTGGGGCAAGGAGCATTATGTTGGTCCATAAGGCTGAGAATAGTCCAAATAAAGCAACTGCTAACAGCAGGATAAGAAACAAGGCAAGAGTGAGACATGAGGGACAAATAATAATACATATTACAGAAAAAGCTCACAACAACACTTGCACTTTCTACACATTTTCTACTGCTCATCCTAAAAATAAACAAGAATATAAAAGATATATAAATTAAAACTTAAAAACTGAATATATAAAACTAACTATAATAACAGCACAACGTACATTTCACTTCGGCAATCATATTATTTATCTTGGACAGATAACATAAATGTATACAATATTGAGGTTTTGCATTGAATTTTGAAAAACACTAATTTACTCTGAAAATTTTTGGAACTTATAGGATGGGTCAGCTGATGAATTGACAACTTAATATTACCGTGTGTCATCCAAATTTCCCTAAATAGGGACGGGCAATAATTATCGATGTAGTGACGCCGGAAGTATTTATGTTGCTTGTAATTTATAGAAGTTGAGTTGGTGTTGCGAGTGAACATATCTTTTATAATTTTGTGCTTTTTGTAAAGCAACTCTGATTTTGACTAATTTATTCTAATAATCCTCCTTTTTTTTGCCCACAATTCTCAATTAAATTAAGATTGTTCTTTTAAATTTAACCATTTTGTTCTAGTGGAATGCTGTAGCACTCTGGGCTTGGGGTAAGTACTTTGTAATTATTATTATTATATTTTTTTAAATACCTAGATAACATATTTACAGGTTTTAAAAACAATTTATAATAATTATTTTTGCTTTTAGATATTGTTGTGGATAATTGTGCTATCTGCAGAAATCACATTATGGATCTATGCATTGAATGTCAAGCTAATCAGGCTTCTGCCACCACGAAGAGTGTACGGTTGCATGGGGTGTATGCAATGTAAGTTTAATAAAACTTGATAACCCACCTTTAATTTAAATCCACATTACCATTGATAGTTATTTGCAATAAAAATATAAAAAAATAGTTATCTTTTTTTTTAAACTCATTAGGTAGAATATAAATGTGATATTCTGTTTCTCTTTTGTAAATCTCTGCAGAAACAGTTCTTGTTTGTATTTAATTTTATAAAATAAGTTTATATTTCATTTCAGCATGCCTTTCATTTTCACTGCATCTCAAGGTGGCTAAAAACTAGACAGGTGTGTCCTTTAGACAACAGGGAATGGGAGTTCCAAGTAAGTATAGTTGTGATATACACCCAAACAGCACAAACTTTCCATTGAGTAAAGTCCAAGTAAGTATGCATCCACACTCTTTATTTAAAATTGTGTTAAAATACATTTTACAAAAACATTAAAACACAAAATAAACAGCGTCACAAATCAATTTTAGAGAAGTTTTATGCTAAATACTATTTACTAGACCTATTAACTACACACAAAATCAAGGAGTGAATATGGCTCTAATTCCACCAGTAATTTCTTAACATTATATTTAAAGCTTTTTTGCGTTGTTATGCTTTTGATATTATTCGGTAAGTGATTAAAAAGTTTTAGGCACATGTAATATGGACTCTTTTCAGTCAATGTTAGTCGGTGGTTGGGATAGTTAACATTTAAAGTTCTTGTGTTATACCCATGAAATGTTTGCAGATCAAAACTTTCCCGATTTTTAAAAAAGAATACTAGCGATTCATAAATATATAAAGCATATACTGTCAGTATTCCTTCACTCCTAAATATACCTCTGCAACTATCTTTGTAACCCATTCCTTTTATTGACCGTAGAATGCGTTTCTGTACTACAAATAATTTTTGTACCTGAGTATTTTTTCCCCAGAATATAATTCCATATTTTAGAACAGACTGAAAATTGGAAAAGTACACTACTTTTAGGGTTTTTCTCACTCATATATTTACCAATGACTCTGATAGCATAGCATACTGAGTTTAATTTACCTAGTAAGTTGTTGATATGTTCTGACCAATCTAGAAATTCATCAATTGTTAAACCTAAAAATTAACACCTTTTTCAAGTTTCAAGTCTGTATTAAATATTTGTAAATTTGGTGGTTTTTGTGTAGTGCATTGTTTTGTACTGAACATTACTAAATTAGTTTTATCTTGATTGAGTAAAAGCCTATTTTCTATAAACCAATCGCTTGCTTTAGAAAAAATATTAGATCCCTTCTCTGATAATTCACTAATACTTCCACCACCGATAAATGTAGGTTTGTATCATCAGCATAACATGTAATACTTTCGCTATCTAAGTCTGCTACGGCCTGCAAGTCATTGATAAAAATCACAAACAGGATAGGACCTAAAATACTTCCCTGAGCTATTCCCCATTCATTGTTCAGAAAATTTGAAAAATAGGTAGTACCGTTTGTTGTAATTTTTACTTTTTGTTTTCTATCCAGCAAATAAGATCTCAACAGTTTCAAAGCCTTACCCCTTATACCATATAAATCTAATTTCTTAAGAAGCAATTCCTTGTCTATGCAATCATAAGCTTTGGACAAGTCCAAGCAAATTCCAAGTGCCATTTTCTTACTCTCTAGATGTTTTAAAATTGTCTTTATGAACTGAAAGATTGCCGTTTCCGTTGATTTACCAGATGTGTATCCATGCTGGTGATTGTTTAATAAGTTGCATTTGACAAAAAAATCAATCAGTCGTTCACAAATAGCTAATTCAAATATCTTTGAGAAACTGGGTAACAGACTAATTGGCCTATAGTTGGCGATAATTTCTGGGTCACCCTTTTTAAACAATGGTTTTATTAGTGCAACTTTAAGCTGATTAGGAAACACACCATGTTTGAAAGAATTGTTTATTAAATGGCTCAGAATATTCTTAATGTGAGGTACTACTAATTTGATAATGCTTGTTGGTATTTCATCAATCATACTTCACGTGGGGATACAGGCTTTAAAAAACATTGATCTATCATTTGCTTTTATTTTACACTTAAATGGTCTACTTTTCAATTTAGTCAATAACTCCGGCACAATAGATACTAAAAATTGATTATATTGGTTCGCAATTTCACTGGGATCACCATTTTACATTAATATCACATTTGTTTTTTTGCCAATAATTTCGTTACATATTGACCACATTGACTTTGTCTTGTTATCAGAGAGACCTATTTTTCTATCATATTCTTCAGATCTTACCGCTCTTAGAAGATTATCATATTCTTTTTAGCATTTTTATATTCTGTTTTGTATTGATCGTCGTGCCTAGATAAAGTTAATAAAACATCCAGTTTATTTTTACATGCTTTAACTTGATCATTTTCTTTGTAGAGTTTTTGTTTTTTTGTTGAATTTTTTATTAATTTTAATGGAAAGTTTTGATTGAAAATTAAGCCAAAAATATTCATGAATTTACTCCATTGTGTATTTACATTCTGATCATTAACTTCATAAACATCCACCCAGTCTTGATCTTTTATCGAGTTTATAAAAAATATTTATTTTGTTCTGTGAAATGTCTTTTATATTGTGGACTTTGTTTAAAAAATTCACGAGACCGAAAATGAATCTTTTGAGCGGTATGATCTGATACAAACGCCTCGAAAACTAAGCTATTTACATATTCACAATTTACAAAAACATTGTCAACACAGCTACCCCCGTTTAATGTTATTCTTGTATTTTCAAATATGGTTTGGACTAAATTAAAAGAAGACATTAATGACAAAAAGTTAGTTCGATTCTCATTATCTTTCAGCATTTCAATGTTAAAATCACCTGCTATGACGATGTTTTTGTTCTCTGAGAAAATTGTTGAAAGAATTTTTCTAAACTGTTCAGAAAAGTTTCTATATTGCCCGAGGGCGGTCTGTATATTGACAATATTAAAAACTGTTGTCTATCAAACTTACATTCTAGGGCCGCACACTCCAATACATTTTTAATTGATAATTCCTTTAATTTGTTTCGCGGTTTGAAGTTCACCGACTTGTGTATATATATAGCACTACCACCATGTTCCCCCCGTTCCCGACAGAAGGCGGCACCTAAAGTAAAATCATTCAATACCAAATATTTAAGTTCTTCTTGACTCTTCCAATGTTCGGTCACACAAATTACTTTACATGTTTGATTATTTTTTAATATGTTATTTACACTATCTACAGAGTTTCCCAATGATTGCACATTCTGATGTATCACACTGATTTGCTCATCAGTCCTGTTCTTCTCCACAATTGCACATTCTCTATTTAATTTGACACACTCTCTGTCTAATACCTGTCCATTTGAATCTTTATCTATAAAAAATCATTATAATTAATATTCGCCTTAAATTGTATAAGCTTCCTTACATAGACCGGACATTCTTTGCTTCTTGCTGAATGATCTGTGTTTTCAAATTTAAATTTTCTACAATTTGGACAATTAAGTTTTTCCACTTTGCAATCTTTGGCAGGATGTTGTTCTCCGCATTTATGGCAAGACTCCTTTTCAGAACAGTATTTGGCCACATGGCCATATCCACAACATTTAAAACATACAGCCATGTTGAAATATTCGTGAACATATACCCTGACCAGATCAAAGAAAACAGTGCCCTTTTTTAAAAACCATTTAGCTATCGACGGAGGTGCCTGTAAAATCAATTTTCTTTGGCTGGGTTTCGGCATTGCTTTTTGTCACAACTTGAATTTTGTCCACTGCGCTATCTCCTAGTTCATCTACAATTTCACTGTTAAGATTTTGCAATTCTTCTAAAAACTCTGTCTCTGAAATACCTTTGTTAATGCCAGTAAGCATAAACATCGGGTTTTGAGTGCCTGACTCTTTAAATTTGATATTTTTGTTGTCCTTTAGAACTGATTTTAATTGTTCTTGTTGTTTTTATCAAAGCTTTCTACTACAATGTTTCCGTTTTTTGTTTGTTGGATACTTTTAAATCCTTTTCCTGCATCCTTATGTCTTAATTCACTCTTCAATTGTTTCATTGCGTTATTTGGGCAATCATTATTTTTAATTTGAATGATAGTTTCATGCCTTTTAGTCGAATGTCTTCTAATATTTATGATATTAGGACTATAAAATCTTTATATAACAGTTTGGTTCGTAGTGTTCTTGAGTATAATAACATTATCTGGAGTCCTAAGTACAATTGTCATATTCATCTTTTGGAACAAGTTCAGAACAAATTCGTAAAACTGCTTTTGTATAAATTAAGGTTTCCATATAAAAACTACCATACACAATTCGTATTCAGTTAGCTGGGATTGATTCCTTGAAAAGAAGGCACAAAGCTATGGCATTTTTTTGTATAAACTGCTAAACGGGCAAGTTTGTTGTAGCCAGCTGGTATCAAAGATTTGTTTTAGAATACCCAGTAGGTTTACAAGATGTAGAGATTTGTTTACATTCAACCACATAGGACTAATTATGGATTTCAGTTTTTCTGATAAAGTCATGAATAACTACATAAAGAATTTTCAATCTTTTGATATTTTTGGTTATATTAGTTTTTAATTCTTTTAAAGACATGTTAATTGCGAATATTAAGACTTTAAAATATCGTAATGTAATGTAAATTTTTGTACTATTTGGAGTGTGTACTCTGAGGGTGTTATGGAAATACTTTAATATATTTAAACCCCAAAATCCTTGTGTAAAAATAAATTGAATAAAAATTATTAAAAATGGCGGACCACCATAAATAACAGTGATAATGAACCCCAAAATTTTACGATTAAAAAGCAAACCCGCCACTGACCAGCTCTTTAAATCCCTTTAAATACATATGTTTACCTTCTGTCGCTGTCAAAAACAGCTGAAAGCAGTTATAACACGTGGTTACGTCAACGAGCTTGAGAAAAGTTGCCAAATTTATTTTGTTCTTTACCAGTTTATCTATGGGTTTTGCTGTTTCAATTCGATCAAACGAAAAACTTACATGATTACACAAATTATCCTTTATTACGCTACTAGGTTGTTCCAGCGTATAATGAAAGTAAAGATTACTTTTTCCACAAATCAAGTACACTTTTTAGGTGGTTAATTACTTTACAAACTTTTTAAACACTGCGACGCGACACGTATGCGCACAAAGAATTGAATTAAAATACACAAAACGGTATTTTTATTGCAAAACACTATTAAAACAAATTTTACTGCGTTTTTAAATAAAGTTTTTGTTACTTTTCGCTTTTCTTTCATCAAAATTAAGAGCCGACAGACGACAGGTGGTTCACACGAGAAAAGAGTACAAAAGATTATTCCCTATGAGACAAATGTACAAAAAAACTACGGTAATTGTACAGAAAGTGTCCGCAACTCCGATTTTAACCAAATTTGGTATGTTGGGTTTTTTGGGGCGCTGATCACGAATCTGAAAGAAATTTTAGTCGGAAATGTTTGGTTTCCGAGATAATCATCATCAAAGTTGGCATTTAAACTAACCTTATTTTCACCATTATTCCCCCTTCTTTTTGCACACAATTCTTGATTTAAAGCTAAAGTGGCCCACAATATTTGATTTTCACCTTTTAAAACCCCGTTTTTCTATGTTTTTACACCTTTTATCAAATAAATTGGGAAGGGTCCCTTTAAAAACGTTGCAACCGTGCATTCACTGCTCCACCGCCTCCACCATATTCTGCTACGATTAAAAACGATTGAAAGCGAAGCTATGCAATTTAATTCAAAAAAGTGTAAAATACGTAGAAGAATGAGGTTTTAAAGGTGAAAATCAAATATTGTGTACCACTTTAACTTAAAATCAAGAATTGTATGCCAAAAGAAGGGGGAATAAAGTGAAAATGAGGTTAGTTCAAATGCCAACTTTAATGATGGATATCTCGGAAGCAAATGTTTCCGACTAAAAATTTTTCAGATCCGTGATCAGCGCCACAAACACAGGTGTTTTTACAGTTTAGATGTTTTTGCAAGAAATTTATTGCAATTTATTCTAACATTTTTGCAGTTTGCACGTAACTGGGTTTATCAATTTACTGAAACTTGTAAGTTCAATTCTTTTTAAACCTTTTCTTTGTCTCATGTTGTTCTGGTTATGGGCGATAAAATGATACTTACAGCGAATTCTTTTGGTTAAACTAGGTGCTTTCAATTTAATTAGGTTTTTTAATCAAAATTTTTTACTACAAAATGCAGGGTTTGTTTTTCTTGTGATAATTCATAAAAGCTTGATGTCTAGGAACTTATTACCGTGGGTATAAAAAGTAGACGGCATATTTAACATACCTTAGGGATAAAGGAGCCGAAGTGGACATTTTGGGGCTTCTTCAGATGTACGGTTACAAAATGCATGAAACAATTACTTTGTGTTGCTATATTACTGTACATCTCATTGGTACGGAAGAGAAGGGAAGTTTATGGTGAAAGTGTAAAGAGTGTACTCGTGAAAATAAAAAGTACTTTCCAGCCAAGAAAAAAATCCTAGCCTTCTAAAAGCTGTTGTAGCTCTAAATGTTATTTAAAGGTTATTATTTAATGTAACGCCTACGCCGCTCATAAGTAGATAATAAAAATTGGTTAACTTTTTTTTATGCCGGTATATTATTGTCCTCTATTGTGTGCTTTGAAATCTACGATAAAATGGTGGTGCCCTCTGGATAACATTATTCAGTCGTTAAATGGGTTTAACATCTAAAAACCTGGCACCCACGGTACTTAGTACTTAGCTTTTGTGCTACTAACATGGACTGCCATAAACATAAAAAAAACTAAATATACTAAATGTACTAGATGTAGTACAATTGTACAGCTGAACATCGCAAATTCGCGTTGTTGTTGCCAAGGAAGCCATGAAGAATGGCATGATTTAACTGACCAATAAGAAGGCTTCCTTATGCAAGGTTACAGAAAGACGAAATTCCGCTTGCCCTGGTTTGCGTTTTAAATAATATTGCAGAAGAATTTACCAAATTGTGCGTTTATTAAGTTTTGCATCTTGTTTTCAATTTACGTAAAATGCAACGAAATTCAATCAGAGTTGACTGACATGGTTTTGTGTTATGGGGAAGCTAGGCAAAATGCTCGGCAAGCCAGGCTGCTATATCAAGAGCGATATCCAGATCGGAACACCCCTAGTGAAAGAACTTTCGTGTCTGTAGTTCAACAACTTCGAGACCGGGGAAGCTTTCGAGGTGTAAATGCAGATAGAGGCCGAGGACGTACCGAAAACACACTGGCCGCAGAGCAGGAAATTTTAAATTCTGTTCGTGATAATCCTAGTATAAGTACTAGACGATTAACGTCACAAATCGGTCGGGCTTCAAACTTTATAACGTGGCGAACATTACATGAAGATCGTCAACATCCTTATCATGTTCAAAAAGTGCAAGCGTTAAAACCAGAAGACTACGCCTTGCAGTTTATACAGCTGTACTGCTGGGCAGGGCCGGATTTAGAGTTCTGGGATACTATCTTAAATATAAAACAGTTTTTATCTGGTAAACAGATGGGTGAAGTTCGCCTCCTATTCGGATCTCGTACTATCACGTTTAAGAGTGAATGTGATGATTCAGATAATGATAATTTACCCCTGGCGAAGGCTTGGAAAAAATAAAGTTTTTTTTTTTAGTTTGAATTTATTTAATTTTAATTTTTTGGCAATAAATAAGATGTTTGATTATTCTTCGTTTTACTTATGTTAATGTTTTTACATATACCGATACAAGAGCTTTTACTATTACTAACACAATATAATATCTTTAGAAAATAAAAAAGGTTATTATTTGCAAAACCGGACTGATTACGAATCTAAACGAATTTTAAGTCGGACACGTTTCAAATTTGAATAGAAAACTAACCTAAATTCACCATATTCTCCCTGCTTTTCGCACGCAATTCTTAAGTTTTTCGCTAAATTGGCCCTTAATATTTGATTTCGGGTCTTAACTACCATTTTCTCTTTATTTTATCCTTTTTTCATGAAATTAGAAAGCTTCACTTTCAATCATTTCAGTCACAATAGCCAAGGCGCCTGCTGCGATTAAAAGTAAAAGTTTACAATTTTATGGAAAAAAAGGTAAAGTAAATTGAAAAAAAAGCTTTTAAGAGGTGGAAATAAAATATGGATTGCCAATTTGCTCTATAATCAAGAATTGTTTGCAAAAAGGAGGGGGAATATAGTGAAAATAAAGGTAAATTTGCTTTAAGCTTGATGATGGCTATCTCGAAAACGAAACGTCTCCGACTAAAAATCCTTTCACACTCGTGAGCAGCCAGCGCCCAAATAACCCGTATACCAAATTTCATCAAAATCGGCAATGCGTCCGGCTTGTAAATAATTACCAATGAAAATATACAAAATATCCGATATATATCGTTTATATCGATATATATCGGTATTATCGGATATTTTGATATTTTTTATAAATATCACATTTTTATGCCAAAAGTAGTTTAGGTGATACCCTTTTACCCAAATTTTATCCGACTATATCTTCCTATTTAAAAGTAATGAAAGAGAACTTTTAAAAACCGTACTGTATGTACAAATTGGAGCTAAACTACAAACACTTGTAACTCTTAAACAAATGGGCCGATTTTTAAAAATATAACGGCGATGAGTAGAGAATCAAAAGACCTTTAAAACAAGATGCTATGACCCCTCTTAATATTTGACAAAATTAAAGTTACTAGTGCCCCCTTGACACTAGACCAAGTAACAGGAATCATTTTGTACCAGAAAGTAGTTCAAGTGACACCCTTTTCCCCACATTTTATTTTTGTCCCATTCAAAAGATAAAGGGAAAGGACTTTTAATATCCTCGTAAACATTTGTAAACATCATATTTACACAAAATTTATATTAAAGTGGGACCATAAAAAATCCTGGAGATGCATATTGTTTACACGATTGTATGTACAAAGTGCTGCGTCCCGAAACACTTTCCGAAGACAGTACCTCCTAAAACTGAATTAAGGAAATCGTTATTTCCATATTGATATGCATGCATTTATTTATAACAGTCTTTTTAAATTATAATAATAACAATTTAAGAATTTTAAACTTTTAAAAGCAATAATGCAAGGTTGTGTAGTGAGTAAAATTATTACATTAAGAGATTCTAGTACAAAGCTATATTATTGCGGTAAGGGTTTCCTATATTGTTTTATTTTCCAAAAATTCTTTCTTAAGTTTGCTATACGTAAGTGCACTTCTTTAATATTTCCATCTCTCTTTTATTTTTTTAAACGGGTCATTTGCAAAAATTTAAACTTTAGGATATTTAAAATTATCGGAATTCTCTATATTTTACAGTGAAATAGCACAGATGAAATTTTTAAAATGGCTGCCAGTCGCCATCTTGGAAAAAAATTAAAAAGATTGAAAGACGGGTCTTCTGGCACATTATTTTTAAGCTCCCAGCAAGTACTTTTTAAATCCTAAAATGTAAAGTTAAGCCTTCACCTACCACAGAGATTATGGTACTTTAAAAGTTACCTAAATACCTCGTTTGGAGAGCCATTCTAAAACTAATACAGTTAAGATGCCGCTCAATGTGGCATTTTTCTTAAAGGTCTTTGAAATATCCTTTATTATTAAGATGTGCTCTATATTGAGTTGGGCGGATTCTTGTTTATTGGAAGTTTTGTCTTTTGTTAAGGTATTTTCACGCCTGGAAAGGAGCTGGGGGACCGCTTCGGTCCTGGTTCCGGGGTATACGAGGCTGACCCTGTTCTGACCCTATTGACCCCTGCGAGGAACTGCTGAGTCGCCTGCAAAACAAACCAAAGAAAACCCCCAAAAATTCGATTTAGGAAACGACGTTTCGGTGGCAAGTCTGCCACCGTTGTCAAGTTAAAGAAATGAACTTAAAAATAATAAGAGTGAAAACACATGCTAATATTTAAATTAGAAATGATTAAATTTTTATGCTTCTAGAACCTCAAGGAAAAACTATTTTCAGTTTGAGGATTCTAAAAGCATAAAGTTGAGTATTTATTTAAATCTCTAGCAATCGTATAGTTGGTTTTTTAATTTTTGTATTTTGAGACTCGACTTTGACCTGACAACGGCTGGACTAGGCCACCAGCGTCGCCTAATTGGGTGAATTTTTTGGTTTTCCCTGGGGTTTCTTTTATTTTGTCTCGAACGGCCTGTCAGCGACTCGAACTAGGACTTTAGTCAGCCTCTACTGGGACCAGAGACCGAAGCATTCCTGATGGCGTGTACGACTTCATCAACAATAACTATCTTTTAATGGTGATACTGGTGATAACATATAGGGTAGAAGAAAAATACATTTTTTATTAATGGAGAACATTTTTAATTATATCACCATTATTTATTACTTTCAAAATATGGCCATCCAAATCCGATAATTAGGTAATTTATAAGCTACCACCATTTTGTAGGACCTAAAGGTATCGACTTTATATTCTAGGGTTATAAAATACTCGTTAAGACCTTTAAAATAATGTGCCACAAGACCTCCCTTATTATTTAATTTTTTTCAAAAGATGGCGGCCTGCTGCCATCTTGAAATTTTATCTGCCATTTTCACTTTTTACTTTAAAATATAGTATTTATGCAATAATTTAATATTCCAAAGTTTAAATATTTTACAATAATCCGTTTAAAAAGTAAATGGGGGCACATTAAAGAAATGCACTGTATCAAAGATGTCCCAACAGGTATTTGGGGATTTGGATTTGAAATAAAATCTATGTTGTTTTTGTTATAAAGAAGAATTTTCGTTAAAACAATATGCAGACGAAAAAAGGGGTTTTACGTTTTAAAAATAATGTTTGCTAAATTTTCCCCTCAGCTTGTCATTGGAATATTAGCAACTTATCTTATGGTGACAGGATTGAAAGTTAACAACTTTGTCGAACTTGGGAGACCTTATAGATCCTCAAATTTTGCATGGGCACTACTCTGTCAACTTTTTAAGTGACACAGATTACCAATAAGCATGTCCTATGTCCTAAAAATATTTTGATTTATACAGAGTATTCAAAAGTTTTTAAAAAACTGAACTCATAGCAATAACATTTTTTTGGGAAACTCTATATATTTCGAAATATTTTCAGGACATGCATATTTGGAAACCTTTAGTAACCCTACAAATCTAATAAAATACTTTTTGTAACATTTTGTTTAATAACAGAAATATTGGGCTTACTCGGACCATTGGGCCAACCCAAAATTTTTGTCCGCCAAGAAGTAGGAGCTGTCAAAACTGTCTGGCGACTAGGAAATTATCTTTTAATAGGTACCCAAGTAACATAATATAAAATTCAGCTTTTACAGATGACAAAAGTTTGTAATACATGTATTAATGATGTTTGTAATCGAGTAAGAGCCCAAAATATTTTAATAAAATAATTATGTTAAAAACTTAGGAACATCGGCGTTTCCACATTTTTACAGCTAAAAAGTGACTGGCACTTTAATAAGTAGAAGAATTACCATTAAACATCACAAGTAGATTAAGTTATATACACAAACATCAAGCATGCATACAATCTATATGTGGGATCACAGAACAATGTATAAGGTTATTTTTTAGTTTTTATATTCTAAGGGTGCAATCAGGACACTATTTAGAGATCTGGAGGCCCCGGGGTCATTCCAGTCTGTAGGGACCCGCAATCATTTCGGCGCAAATTTTCTTTTAGAAAATTCTTTTTTACCAAAATAAATTTGAAAAGCAAAAAACCTCACCATACTCATATTAAGCTATATTACGAGCTTTTTTCCACAACAAGAAGTACTTGTGGGAAACCGAAACATCGTTTTGGGTGTCCTTACTTGTGGAGGAACCGGGGCTGTAGCCCCGCCTGCTCTCCCTAAATCGGGCCCTGGGTGCAATATTTTTAAAGAAGTATGACGGTAAAACCTATAGAAATGACGCATTATTAAAGGTGGCTTATTGCAGAGCACTGCGAATAAATGCGTGAACTGACATTTTAGTTTACATTTAAATTATTTTAAGGTAAGTATAAACATAAATTCAGAATTTCATTTGCCAATATGTAAGCTGTTTGACAGTGTAAATATCGTCTAATTTTTTTAAGTTAAATATGAGATAAAATAAAGTGCGTTTGCATAAAGTTACCTAAAGTTAACTATATCATAAAAACAACTTAATTAAATATTCTTTTTATTTTCTTGTTGTAAAGGATTTTAATGGTATTAATTATTGATTGTCATATTTGGACATTATCTATCGTTAAGTAAAAAATTGATATTCATTTATACAACCTGTTGCAACTATTTATACACAAAATAGCTTCGCTTCTGTACAAGATACAAAAATAAACTTAAAACAAAGACAATTGTAGTTTCACTATAGACACCCAGAACAATCCTAAATTTTTGGTTATTAGCTTGGACGCTAGCTTATTGGGATTTATAAAGCGGACATTCATCGAGTTAATATAAGTACACAAGTTAGCAGTACGTATAATGTGCCGCTTTATAAATTCTGCTGGTGTCTATAGTAAAACTACAATTGTCTTTGCTTAAAATAAAAAAATTTATTTGGATACAATCTTTTTATTCGCAGTGCTAGTTAATATACAAGGTGTCTAAAAACATAATTTCCATTGTTAAGTAGGTTTTTTAAATAGAACACCCTGTATATTTTAAGAAATTTTGACTCTGTATTAAATATAAGTCAATTATTGCTGGTTTTTGAGATATTAGCAGTATGCTGATATACTCATTATAACAATTAAAGGTGAAAAAACAAAATAATATTTTGGTTCCATGCAATTATTTTTAAATAATTCTGTCACTGTCAGAGTGACCAATAATATAATAATAACATGTAATTAATTACTGTCCATTTTAAAAACTACTGATAGTTAAGTCACCTGTTTAGTTTATTTTAGATAGTTATTTACTTACTTAACCTAAAAACCAGCCATATTTGACGTATTTCTGTTTTTAGGGCAATTGGGTAAATACGTGTCTAAAATAAACTAAATTGCCAACCCCCTCCAGGAATATGTGGCTATATGGTATATGTGTACATATCATGTATAAAAAGCGTCTGGGCCTCTCCCCAGGGTGTTGCCAGGCCCCCTCCAGGTTCAATGGCTAGTTACGCCTATGATTAAACACATGTGTTAATATTAATTGTCACTCTGACAATGACAGAAATATTTAAAAATAATGAAAACCAAAATAATATTTTCTTTTTTCACTTTTAATCGTTAATGAGTATACCAGCATCATGCTGCTGATATCTCAAAAACCAGAAATATTTAACATAAAGTGCGTTATACATTTTTGATGTAGAATTAAATACAGACTCAAAATTTGTTAAAGTATACAGAGTGTTTCATTAAAAAAAAACCTATTTGATAATGAAAATTATGTTTTTGAGACACCTTGTATATTAACTAGTACTGTTAATGAGAAGAGTGTATACAAATAAACATTTTTTAATGTAGGTTTATTTTTGTATCTTGTACAAGGGCAAAGTTATTTCTTGTATAAATAGAGTTGGGACACCCTGTATATTTATTTAATATATACTCTGTTTTTATATTTTTAGTATTTTTATTTTTTTTATCCACATCTTATTATTTAATTTACGTGAATTTTCTTAACCCAAGCAGCAAGCTGACGTCTTATTGACGTCTCTTTTTAGTCATTTTTGGTCACATTTGGTCAGCAAAGACGTCATAAGATGACGACAAAATGACGTTAAATTGACCTCCCCAAGTCACAGACAAAAGACGTCCCGTTAATGGCGTCATAATGACGTCTTTTCGATGACGAAAAATTGATGCATATACCCTTTTTTTAAAAGCTAAAATGATTCGATATTTTATTTGAAAATTGAAATAGGAAAAAGCTCCTTACTGCTAACAATTTCCTTGCACTGCAAGGTTGCATCTCTGGGGACACTGTCCAACCTGGAGATGCAGATTTTACACAAGCCGAAAATATTTCCTTCAAAGCTAATTGAGATCACTAACCGCACACCGGTCTCGAAATATTTTGGTCTCATCGGTACGGTATAGGCGATAAAAAGCGAAGATGTTGAATAAACGTAGTAGTTTATTGTCCATTACGGCATCTATCGGAAGTTTTTTCCTATTTCAATTTTGTAAAAAATTATCTTATTTTTCTGTCATATGATAATTCGGTTGGATTTTGACACGAATCATATAATGACACAAAATTTTTCTGGCGGGTTTTCTAAACATGACGTCATTGGATTTTTATGAGCTAGTATGACGATAAAATGACATCGAAAAGACGCCACTTCAACAACGTCAAAAAAACACGTCATTAAAATGACGTCATAATTTTGGTCTGTTGACGTCCTATGACCAAAAATTACAAATAATGACGTTATAATGACGTCAGCTTGCTGCTTGGGAACACTTTAAAAACCATTGAAAACCATTTAGGTAATGAAAAATCTAGGTAGCTTGTATCATATTTTAAGAATAGTTTTGTGACTATAAATTTAAACTAAAAGTACAAATTCTGATTATATTAACAAATAGGTATATATCTTGGAGTTAAGGTTGATCAGTATTTAACAGAATACACTTCATTATTTAGAGTTATAGATATTTACACGTATAAATCAATGAAAACAAAACGTTTCTTATTTTGAAATTAAAAGACCTATGTTTTTGTGATTATATAAGGTGTCCAAGAATATGTGGGCTGCAATCTCTCGGACTCATATAGAACACGTAAAAGTATTGTGACAAGTTCCTATATTTTTACAGAGGTATGTGCCCTTAAAGGACGCCGCTGAAAATCGGTTTTTTATAACTTTTATAGTACTTGGTATAATAAAATATTTTTTAAAAATGATAAATACAAGTAAGGACTCTTTAAAATGGCATTCTTGTAAAACATTTGCCTTTATTAGTTCGCCAGGGGCGGACTAACCCTTACACAATAAAGTTAATTATTTTTACACCCTGTATAATAAAGAAATGAAATAAGTATTTTTGGGTAGCTTAAAAAAGATACTCCTGTTAGATGTCAATAAATTAAAGCGATTTCGACAAAAATAAGTTTTTGTTTCGTAGGGACATCTAAAAACATCATTCTGTTGAAAATGCCTAATAAAAAAGATTTTTTTATTTTTTGAAATTTTCACAACACTAAAAATTAATGTTGCAGCATTGTGGACGGTCTCATAATCTTCGATAATTAAAGCTATGGAATGCATAAAATAAGAGGTAGCTTATGTCGAACCAACAATCAAAATTATTAAATACTACCCTATTTAATCAAAATGTTGTTTTTTCGAAAACGCTGCACTCTATCAATATCGGACAGAAGTAACTTTTGTTTCACTAAGGGTTTAGGCTATTTTAAAATTATTTTTTTATTTCTTTATTATACAGGGTGTAAAAATAATTAGTACTATTGTTTAATCGGACAGGAGTAACTTTTGTTTAGCTAGGGGTTTAGGCTATTTAATTTTTTTTATTTCTTTATTAGAGAGGGTGTAAAAATATTTAGTACTATTGTGTAAGTATTACGGCCAGTTTCACAATATTTGGTTAACACTAACCATGGGTTTGTTACCATAGAAACAACGGAATACCGAAATGTGATTGGTGTTACCAAAATAGTTAACCCAAAAGTGATGGTAACCATACATTGTAAAACTGGGCATTAGTCTGCCCCTGGCGAACTAACCCGTATAACACAAATTGGTTTTATAAACGTTTATAAAACATTTAAGTAGATTTTGGGCATCGTACGATAAACGTTCTTAAACGTTCGTGAATGTTCTTTAAACAACAGTTCTGTGTCAGCAAAAACAACGTTTTTGTACGTTTACTAAACGTTTTTTGTAGTACCTGAAACGTTCTAGGAACAGGCTTATAAAAATTTTTGAGACGTCTAAAAACGTTATCATAGTATTGCTAAATTTGGTAGGTATTTGTTTACAAACCGGACGCATCGCCAATTTTAATGAAATTTTGTATAAGTAGGTCTTTTGGGGCGCTGATTACGAATCTAAAAAAAATTTTTTGGACACGCTTCGTTTTCGATATATTCATCATCAGACTTGATAACCAGAACTAACCTAAATCCAGTATTTTCCCCTTCTTTTTGCAAACAATTCTTGATTTAAAGTTAAATTGGTATTCAATTTTTTTATTTCTTTATTAGACAGGGTGTAAAAATATTTAGTACTATTGTGTAAGCGTTACGGCCAGTTTCACAATATTTGGTTAACACTAACCATGGGTTTGTTACCATAGAAACAACGGAATACCGAAATGTGATTGGTGTTACCAAAATAGTTAACCCAAAAGTGATGGTAACCCTACATTGTAAAACTGGGCATTAGTCTGCCTCTGGCGAACACAAGTTGGTTTTATATACATTTATAAAATATTTAAGTAGATTTTGGGCATTGTACGATAAACGTTCGTAAATGTTCTTTAAACGTTTTTGAAAAGTTCTGTGTCAGCAAAAACAATGTTTTAAAAACGTTTTTTTGTACGTTTACTAAACGTTTTTTTGTAGTACCTGAAACGTTCTAGGAACAGGCTTATAAAGTTTTTTTGGGACGTCTAAAAAACGTTCTCATAGTATTGCTAAATTTGGTATTTATTTACAAACCGGACGCATCGCCAATTTTAATCAAATTTTTTATAAGGAGTTTTTGGGGCGCTGATTACGAATCTGAAAAAAAAATTTTTGGACACGTTTCATTTTCGATATATTTATCATCAGACTTGATAACCAGAACTAACCTAAATTCACTATTTTCCCCTTCTTTTTGCAAATAATTCTTCATTTAAAGTTAAATTGGTAGGTACTCAATATTTAATTTCTACCTTTACCAGATAACCAGAACTAACCTAAATCCACTATTTTCCCCTTCTTTTTGCAAACAATTCTTGATTTAAAGTTAAATTGGTACTCAATATTTAATTTCTACCTAATAAAACCCCATTTTTCTATTTATTTTACCCGTTTTTCCATAAAATTGCAAAGCTTCACTTTCGCCTTGGCCCCCAAGGCTACTGCAATTGAAAGTGGGGGTTTAAAATTTTATGGAAATATGGGTAAAATAAAATAGGAAAATGGGGTTTTAGAGGTGGAAATCAAATATTGAGTACCTTTAGCTCAAAATTAAAAATTATTTGCAAGAAGAAGGGAAAAAATAGTGAATTTAGGTTACTTCTGATAATCAAGTCTGATGATGAATATTTCGAAAACGAAACGTGTCCGAAAAAAAAATGTTTTTAAAATTAGTAATCAGCGCCCCAAAAACCCCCGTATACCAAATTTCATTAAAATCGGCGATGCGTCCGGTTTTGTAAACAATCATGTTTTAGGTGAATGTTTTTGAAATGTAAACAACAAACTACTTTTATTCTAGATTAAGCAGAAATAACCTTTTTTATTAAATTATATTAAAAAACACGCGCATTTAACTTATATATGTATATTATACAGTTATGGTTAAAAAAATAAGAGTATAATTACACAGTACAGAATTAACAAGCACTCCACCAGCACTAGCACTCTTATTAGTTAGTAGGGTTTAATATAACTGAAGCAAGAGGAAAAAACATCACAAAATACTAAAGGAAAGCAGCACATCAAGGAATACTTATCGTATAAAATTCATTAAAATTCATTTTTGCAAGTTGTAAAATTGCCACACCAACTAACAACAAAAATGATAAAATATCATTTATGTCATTCACTAATCACAGAAGATTTGAGGGTGCGTTCCTAGCCAAAAGGATTCCCTGGGTACGTTCCGACCTAATAATGCCCCTAGATTTTTTTTCCAAAGAACAAACTTGGAGTTATGCGATAAAAAGGTTATATACTTATCCTTAAAAGTACAATCAATGCGTAAAAATAATTATTTGAGACTTTTTTATATTCATTTCATTTCATTATTAATTTAAGTTCAGAATACGATCAATATAAACGTTTCATGTAGGTTCTAAAAAAACGTTTTTAATACGTGTATATAAAACGTTTTGTAAACGCTTTTTTAGTCTTGAATTGAACGTTCGGACCTAAAGTGTACCTAAAACGTACGTTTTCTAAACATTGTGTGTTAAAATTATTAGGAAATCTGCCGACCTTACCTAAAACGTCCTATCTACATTTTTTTAAAATGTTGACCTATATGCATATACCAGTTATTCTAGGCATTTTTTTATTTTCCCAGAATAACAACGTCCTAACTTCATTGTGTGTCTTGTGTCAATAAAAATAGGACGTTGTTACTTGGGAGAATAGATAAATAATGCATAGAATAACTGGTATAGGCATATGGGTCAAAATTTTAAAAAAATGTAGTTGGGTCGTTTTAACTAAGGACGTCCATGTGATAAAGGCAAATGTTTTACAAGGATACCATTTTAGGGAGTTCTAACTGGATTTTAACACATTAAAAAATTATTTCATTTTACCAAAGACAATTATAGTTTAAAACTATAATTGTCTTTGATTTTACCAAATGACATAAAAGTTATTTAAGAAAAACCGATTTTCAGTGGCGTCCTAGGCAATCCTAGAGATTGCCCACATGTTCTTGGACACTGTGATGTTCTGTAATTATTAACTAAGACTCGTTTATGTATACGTTAAATATCATTTCTGTAGGTATTACTGCCAAACAGAATTGGGTCGAATACTGAAAATTGGTATTCGAATACGAATACGAATACCGGAAAAGAAAGTATTCGAATACCGAATATTTGAATACTCAGAAAAAAAAAGTATTCGCATACTAGGTATTCACGAATACCCGGAATCAATAGTCGAATACTGAAAAAAAGGTTCGAATACTAGAAAGAGAAAAAAAGCGATAATTAAAAATTTGGAGAGCAAAAAAAAGTCCTTACCTCATTTTTCCCTACTTTTTGTTTCCTTTTGGTATTCAACTTGTGACAATTTTGGTATTCGAATACTGCTTACACATTCCGATATTCGAATACTCGGACACCGATATTCGAATACTCAAAAAAGTATTCGTCAAATATTTAAAAAGTATTCGAATACAGAATCCCGAATACTAACCAAAAATATTCTTCCGAATACCGAATACCATACCGGCAAAATGTATTCTAAATACTATTCAGAATACTAAGTATTCGAATACGACCCAACTCTGCTGCCAAAAATGAAGTTATTATACATATTACCAATAGTTATGTGGGCCCAATTTATGTAGTTTTTTTTTTATCACAGCACATTTATACAAAAGCGACAGGTTAGTTGGACGTTAGTAAAATTTAAATATGTTCTGATATATCTTTAACATTATTGTCATGAAAATTATATAAAATATGTTGTGTTTTAAAGTTTGGCTTTTATGTAACGTTATAGTGAATAATAGTACCTAAATAACATTACAGTTTAAAAACGTTATAAAGGTCATGTTAAATAGGTATAGTTATTTGACGTTTAGTTTGTTTTTAGTTTAAAATGTTTAATATTGTTTCTTATATTTTTTTATACTTATCTATGTAGGAAATCAACGATCTGGTTTACTAAAAAAACTATATCATTTCCGTAAATAGAGTACTACAATTTTGGGGATAATGGTGGGAACTTATTAGTCTAGCTGTTATAAGGGTGTGAAAGAATATGTGGGCAATCCCTGGGATTTATATAGAACACGTGAAAATAATGTGACCAGTTCCAACAATTTTTTTCCAAAGCCCCTTTTTGCAGAGATATGTGCCCTTAAAAGACGTCGCTGGATATCGGTTTTTCTTGAAAAACTTTTATACTACTTGGTACAATGAAATAATTTTTAATTATGATAAATACAAGTAAGAAATCTATACAATGGTATCCTTGTTAAACATTTACCTTCATTAGTTCGCCAGGGGCGGACTAAGCTAACACCTTTACACCCAGTATAATAAAAAAATAAATTAAGTATTTTTGGGTAGCCTAAATCTTTAGCTTAAAAAGTTACTTCTGTTAGATGTCGGTAAATTGAAGCGTTTTCGACAAAAACAAGTTTTTGTTTAGTAGAGACATCTAAATATCATAGGTTCTTCTATTGCAAATGGTACTAAAAAAAACGTATAAAAAAGATTTTTTTATTTTTATGAAACTAAAAATAATGTTGCAGCATTGTGGTCCCATAATGTTCGATAATTAAAACTAATATAAAATGTCATTTTTCTCGAAAACGCTTCCCTTTATCGATATCGAACAGAAATAGTTTTTTAGCTAAAGTTATAAGCTATTTAAAAATGATATATTTATTTTTTATTATACAGGGTGTAAAAATAATTACTATTGTGTAAGGGGTTACTCCGCCCCTGGCGAACTAAGGATGGCAAATGTTTTACAAGGATACCATTTTAAGGAGACCTAACTGATATTTATCAAATTAAAAAAATTTATTTCATTATACCAAGTGATATAAAAGTTATTTAAGAAGAACCAATCTTTAGTGGCGTCCTCTAAGGGCACATATCTCTGTAAAGAGGGACTTTAGGAAAATATTTTATATAAGCTTTTCACATTATTTGTGTTCTATATGAATCCAAGAGATTGCCCACATATTCTTGGACAGAATTCGGAAGTTTTAGGTTATATAGTATAATCTGAGTTTGCTTAATTATATGTTAATAATTTCTTAATCATTACGTTGGGTTCTAGCTAATTTAGGCCAGTTCTTTGATTTCTAAATAAAATATGGTTTTAATTTCACCTGAATTTTTGTTTAATAATCATTCCAGCACTGCAAGATTTTTTTTACAGTATTTGAAAGCTCTATATTGAATAATTTACCCTATTATATTTAACAAGAAAGTGAAAAATACATATTTTACATAAGGGCGACAAATATTAAGAACAATATATATTTTTATAATAATATGCTTAAAACTTGCACCTAACATGATAAACTAGGAAAAATGTAAAATATATATTTTATTACAGTTATTAAAAGTAAAATTGTAAAAATATAAAACTATCAGAAAGCTTTTGACGGCAATACTGCTGTCCAACGAAAAAAACACCTATGTTCATATTATGATATTCCATACAGTGCATTGCTTTAATGTCCCCCCTTTATTTATCTGAAGCTATTACAAAAAAATAAAATAAATATATATATAATAAAACAAAAACAGTATTTTTACATCAAACATTACATTTGCTTTAACAATCAAAATAACAAGTCTAACAAGAAACAAATAATAATAAATGCACCTAGATGTGAACATCTGTATGTGCACAATTCTTATACCCATTAGTACTGTCTTAACGGATAAATTTAAAAAAGTAGAACTTTGGGATATGAAATTAATACGTTATTACTACATTTTAGAGTGAAATTGATAAATGAAAATTTCAAGATGGCCGCTGGGCGCCATCTTGGAAGAAATGGAAAGGGGAGTCTTGTGGCATATCATTTTAATCCTGACTAGTACTTTGTAACCCTAAAATATGGCGGCACTTTAAAATTTATCTATATACTTGATTTGCATGGCCATATTTCCGAAACTAATAAAATTAGATGTACTAAATGTAGGTTTTTCTTAAAGCTCTTTTTAAGATCTTTTTAATGGTAATACTGGTAATAATATACAGGGTAGGAAAAAAGAATATATATATTTTTAATAAAGCACACTGTATATTATATTACTATTAAAAAGATCTTTGAAAGAGCTTTAAGAAAATACCACATTTAGTACATCTAACTTTATTGGTGTCGGTAATATGGCCATCCAAATCAGTTATTTGCCCCATTTTATATAAGGTGAAGTTGTTGATTTTTTTATTTAAAAAACTTATCAGAAACTTTAAAATGATGTGTCACAAGATCCTCCTTTCCATTATTTAATGTTTTTCCCAAGATGGCGCCCAGTCTGCCAATTTCACTCTAAAATATAATATTTATGCATCAATTTCATATCCCAAAGTTTTAATTTTTTAAATTATTCTGTTCAAAAAATAAATGAGGGGGGACATTAAAGAAATGCACTCACTGTATACCATACGGTGTTTTTCCGTTGGAGGGAGGAATAGCATCCTTAAATTACTAACTTAAATATCCCTAGAACGTTTTTTTCCAAAAAAATAAATGGTGTAACGACTCTTGGTGGGTTTTCACTATCGTCCGAAAATCTATCGCTTTTCCTATGAGTTGCACATAAATATTATTTTTTCTTGGATTAAAATAATTCGTTAATTTATTAGTTTTTAAATTTAATTAAAAGTTTATTATTTGTTAAATGTTAAATTTTAAGTCTTCATAAAATAAATCAAAGTTAATATTTTTCTTAATTTTTTTTTGTAATTTAAGGTTATACTAAAAATAAAAAATAATTTTATTTGTATTTCTTCCTCATTGTAGGTAAAATAAATAGTTGTGAAAACTTGTGTATTTAAAACCTATTCGAGAACTGTATACCTAGTCTTACATAAGCTACGACTTTATATATTTTTTGATATAATAATTACAGGATGATACTATTCAAATTTCTCTAATTCATTTTTGGGCATTGGAAATTTATGCTTTGGAAGATACAAAATTTACTAAGAGAAGGCTACTTTATCACATTTTATAAAACGCGTTTATAGTTGTGGCGATTTATGAACACTCAAGAAATTTCTTTGGTGAAACAAAAGATAATTTTAAATCCATCTTCACATCAGGAAGCGCTTACCCTGCATTATTTAACCAGGTATATACAAGGTGTCCCACGAGGAACCGCTCTGCGATCGATTGCTCAAAAAGTAGACTTTAAAAGTTATTAAAAATTTGGTTACACTATGGGGGACATGGGCGCCGCCTAAAAGGAATCCCGAGGGGGCTACTAGGCAAGTGCAGGATTTTTTCCGACTAGATCTTTGATAAACATTTTCTTTTTTCTTCAATTTGTTGTGCCTATGAACCAGCGTTTGGTTTAGTTTTTACAGGTAAAGACCTTTTTTGCTCAGGATCCCACCCGGGCTTATGGAACCCCTCAAAACAATTCAACACGGCTATGAACGCTTAAAAGGCATGGACCACTTAAACGATCTTGCAACACTGTAGAACGCAAACACGTCTGTGCTGAATAAACCTTCTATTGTTGCCGTAATGGTGTTATGGTTAAAAACATTTTAAAAGCTTGTTTATAGCAGGAAAAATGTGTATTCATTTAGCTTATCTTTTATTCCTAGATCTTTGTTTTTAACAGTTGGTCGTTGTTACCAATAGTGGAACCATGTTATACATTTATTTTTAAAATTATACCGGGTTTTTTTACAGGTGGTTCCCTCCAATAAATTTTTATATTTTGAGCTAGAAAAACAAATTTTGGTCCATTCATTATTGACATATTTATGCATTGGTTTGCAGTTGTTTTTTTATCACTTCGGGTTAAACCGGAAATGAAGGCTAGTTTTAAATTTTATTCACCGGTAAATGCTTTCCATTTATGGGTCACTTAAAGTCATACCTTAAAAATTAAAACAATTCAACCGGCGCCCATGCTGGGGGACATATGTTTAAAATCTTATGACTGGGCTAGTACTTCTGGTTATAATATGTAATGGCTTCCAAATGTTTTTTGTCAAAAAATTAAAAAATAAGTCGAAAACAATTGTACTTAAATATAGGACATTATACATAAAATATGTTAAGAATGTTATGCATTATCTAAAATATAAATAATATGTATGGTGTCTCGTTTAAAATAAGAAAGTTGATATTAACTTCAGGTATAACCCAAAGTGCTGAAACTGACAAAATATTTTAATTGTGTGTCCCCCACTGATTTTACAATGCTACCAAATTAAAAAAATAAATTCTACTTTTCAAGAAATCGATGTCACCTGTTCTTTGTGGGACACCCCGTGTTGTGGCCTTATATAAAATAGCCATAAATTAATTTGCTAGGAGTATTCTAACACGATTAACTAATGGTTTTTACTACACCCCTTTAGTTACTGGGCCAGTAATAAAATTGACTTCATGATAATAACACTTTTAAACCTCTTTTAATGGGGTTCCTTTTGACAAGTCTACCACGAATATTCATACCGCCGTATATGGAAGAGGCGCTTTAACCCAGCCCGTCAATGTCAAATATTTCGGGTGTCTGACTGAACAACCGCGTCACTCTTTTAGCGGACAAGTTTACCACAATGTTTCACACGCAAATTTTAAGCATTGTACCGAAAATTGTAAGGGTTACAGTTACAAAACCCACCCGCTCAATCCGATACATAAAACATTTCAATGGGTCTTTTGGTTTCGTGACTGTAACTCTTACGATTTATAGCGAAATGTTTAAACATCGTATGTAAAACATTGTAGTAAACTTGTCCGACAGAAAAAGTGACGCTTTTGCCCAGTCCGACACCCGAAACATTTTACATTGACAGGCTGAGTTAAAGCGACACTTCTATATATGGCGGTATGAATGTTCGTGGTAGACTCGTCAAAAAGAACTCCCTAAAAGGATTTAAAAGTGTTATTATTATGAAGTCAATTTTATTTCTGGCCCAGGAACTATTTATTTTACAATATACATATAACTTGATTGTAATTTTACCTTCTTAAAGGATTTTAACATTATTATAAACTATACTTCAAATATAATATCACGTACCTCTTTGCAAAAATATATATAACTACAAAATTATCGGGGTTAAGAATTTCAACACTCCAGACATGCTCACTATTTATCCTACATCGTAAAAGCCTAATCATATTTATGTTAATTGTTATATTAAATTTATTTAACAAAAACGCCAAAATTAAATTTAATTACCAAATTGCACTCATAATTTCTTTATTCATCTTAGTAATCAATTTATTTTTGACTATTAAAAGGAAGTGTGAATAAAAAGATAATGATAATTTTTCAAGTACTATTTTTATCTGTTTTTTTTTATCTTTGGACAATCCACGAAGGCTGAAAGCCTAAATACTAACGTACCGTGGGTGTCTTAAGCAGGGTAAGAGGAAGTTTGTTAACACGGGACTTAAAAACTTGAAGATTTGGGTGGGAAGGAAAGACCTCCGCTGGCAGCAAGTTCCACAGTCTAGAAACTCTAGGGATAAAAGAACGAACGAAATGGGAAGTTCGGGGCCTGTCCACTTGAACTGTATGGGGATGCATACGCGCGGCACCACGAGTTTCTCTGTTGGGAACTGCAAGAGGAGGTTTTGAATAAATATACAGGTGTCCAGTTACCCTACCGACAAACTTTAAGGCGTGATTCTAAAATACAAAATAAGAAAAAAACATAATATGAACATGTCCTAATCGTCTTAGTTTTTAAATTAAGGGGTGTTTTAAAAAATTTTGATTTTTTTCTAATAACTTTCATACTAATTTAGATATTTACTAGTAGTCAGTGTGGTTTTTGCGTAAATGAATAGAAACTATTTCTCCATTTACCATACTTGGAAATAGTTTATCTTTATTTACGCAAAAACTGTGCATTTAATAAAAAAAGTCAAGGAACCAAAGTTGTTTAAAACAAGTGAATGAATGAAGTGAATTCAAAAAATATTTTTTATGTTTTGTAAATGTAGTGGCGTGCCATTTTTTTATTGAAAAGTATATACCTTAATCTCCTCATAGACGGCATTGTTTTTTTAAGCCAAAAAATTCTTTCAAATTTTTAAAAATATGTAATTTGGTGTTAAAGTTATGTATTATAAAAACATATATTTTTTTTAATTTAACATTCCGTACTTCAAAAACTAAGACGTTTAGGACATATGTTCATAGGAAGTTTTTTTCTCGTTTTTTATTGTAGAATCGTCCCTTAAAGATTATCGAGAAAGTTACTGGATACCCTGTATAAAAGTTAAATCCATACAAGTTTTATTGAATCAAATACCGGCACCTTTTACGAAGATTGCTATACACGTTTATGGTTAAATTGTACGATTGTAACTAAAAGATCACATATTTTCTAATATTTTCAATATTTTTTTGGCATCATTTCTATGTCGTTATTTTTTATATAGGAAAAAAATATTTTAATGAATATAATACCACTATAAAAAAAATGATGCAAATCAATTTACACCATTATTATATACGTGTTACTTCTTAAAAGGCCTACGTATACACATTATTATTTTAAAACATTCAAATAAAGTTATTTTCTATAAACTTAAATAATAAAAAATACCATTTTTTCAATTTTGACATATAAAGCAGCAATTTTTAAAACTGACTGGCGTTTTTATAACTATACTTTGGGCACTTTAATAAGGAATACCCCGAACAAAAAGTGTATTACATTGTTTAAAAAGTTAGTAAACATAGTTAACTACTAGGTATTTTTCTTAATATAAAAACGCCCAAAGCATAGTGTTAAAAAGTCTTTTAAATTAGTTGCGAAGTCTATTTTCTTGTAATAAAGGTAGTTTTTTTCAAAATCGTAAAAATCTTTTATGCAAGGGGTTAGAATACTTCATTTTGAATAACTAGTTCTAAATGACACTTTTCCTATCTGGCTGCATAAATAACTAATTTGGTATTTGTCAGTCATGAATATCAAATATATTACACACATTTTTTAAATTATATTAGCCTAAAAATAATGATTGTTGATTCGGATAACTTTCTTTAGCTTGTAACACATTGCTTTATAATTAAATATTCCTCGTATAGATTGTGATGTAGATAAATCAAATTTAAGATACTTACATTATTTCTTTAAAATAAAAACTACTGTAAAAATGTGGTGCAGTAAACCACATGGTTAATTTTTACTTTCTCAAGGAATGCCACATAGCTACTGGTCTTCTTAAAGCTGTAAGCATTTGGTTCCAGTGACTTAAAGTTCTTCCACTTGCTTGACCTCCTACTATAACATGACCGATGGGCGTAGCCTTAACGTTTTCTTCCGTCGACATCTCAGCCACGGTTAACCGCAACTGAATTGTCTAAAAGGATAGCCAATAAGCTTAAAATAATGCAACACTATTTTTTGCGATAAAAACATCTAAATTTTAATGATTTATGGAGGTTTTAAAGTAATTAATAATACTACGTAATATTAAAAAAAAATTAAGTTTGAAATAATATATCCAAAACAGTTCAAAAGAATTACACAAACGACATTGCAGGGCTTACATAATGCCTTTCATGAGATCTAATAAAATAATAACCCTTTTTCCAGTTTATAAAAGTATTTGCAGTATTTTTTTAATATGTTTGTTTAAATGGTTATCGCCATTGAAATCGTCATCAGAAATTAGGGTAGTGTAGAATGTCCAAAGCTAACATATATTTACAATATATTTTAGTATCATACACATTATCTTTATTACTTACAATTTTGATTGTTATGACACACCATTTTTAAAAAATTATTTTCTTTAAGGAGCCTAACTAAACAAAATTATTTATTACCTTAAAATTGAAAATCATTTCGGTTACAGGTAACTAAATAGTATTTCCGGAATTTTTTGTTATTCAAAATTGTTTTTCATGAAAATATTATACAGTTAAAAATTAATTGTTAAACAATGTTCCAAATTAAAAAAAAAAAACATAAATATACAGGGTGTTTCTTAATTGCGGTAAGAAAATTTAAGGGGGTATTCCTAAGCTATTTAAAAAAAAGTTCATAAAAACATGGGTCCTTAAATTTTTGTTCTTAAGATACAGGGTGTTAAACTTTTCAAAAAACCTAAAAAAATTTAAAGCACTTTTTTAGTAAAATTTGTTAGACTAAATATACCTGTGTTTTAATTGGGCATTTGTTGTTGTTATTGCATAATTGCTTAAGGTAATAACACTTAATTTTTAAAAAATTCCCAATGTTTCTTGTATGGTCCAGGATAATGCAGTATAGCGGATTTCTTTTCCGGAAAACTAAGCAAGATACTTAAACATATGAGGACACGAAAAAGTTGTATTTTTAGGTGTTTCACGCCGGCACTGGTCTCACATATTAAAATTAGTTTAGAAATAAATTAACTTCCCTTTTAACAAACACCACAGCTCAATTTTATTAAAATGGGATAAGGCATATTTAGGGATATTATTAAAAACTCAGATTTCTCTTCAAAGTTTAACACCCTGTATCATAGAAACGAAGCATTTCCGGACCTATGCTTATATGAACTTTTTTCATAAAATTGGTTTAGAAATATGCCCTAAGATTTTCTTACCGAAATTTAGAAACACCCTGTATGTAAAATATACATTGTTTAAATAATACAAATTGTTGTTTTCTCCTCTGGGATATTTCTGATTTTAAATAATATAGAAAATTAAAAATCTTAGAAAAATGATCAAAATTGAGGTGTTATAAAGAACTTCCAACGATTGCCTGTTTTATGGCTTCATTAACCTCGACTTTTAGGGTTTACACTATACTTACGTTAAGCGTATGAGCTGGAACGCTAAACATCATAGCTTCATTGAAAATTGGACAACGTTCTCCCTTCTTTGTCGAAGTTTTCTTTTTGTTAACTTTTTTATTTTGTTGCATTAAATATACCTTTACAAATACCTCTGTAGAAGATCCGAGTTGAAATTTAAGATTTCTTGCTTTTACAACAACAACTGTCAGTCTTTCAGCAGTTGGCAGATAGCTTAAGGAAAACAATATTTCTCCGAACTCTGTACCTTTCTAAAAATACATTAGGTAAATTTAGAATAATTATATTACTCGAACTATTGCATTTAAAAAGTATTTTTTGTTGAAAGAAATTGGTTAAGTGTAGAACATACTAGGCATGGAGAGATCTGAGGTTCATTTTTAAAATATTATTAGTCAAAATGATGGCAAGCATGTAAATATCCATGAAAAACACCAATATACCTAGACATATTTATTTTTATTTTAAAAGAATTTAAAAAAATTTTTGGTAAATTCGTAACATTTTTTTTGTAATAAGTTACTTAGAAAAATACTTTTTTATTTTTTAGTGGTTATTTACATAAATTGGACAAATCATTCTGAAAAGTGCCCACACTGAAGACCAAAACTATGATAGGTGAATAAAAAAATATCTTAAGCTTTCTGCACTTAACTACAGGTATTTGCAAATAAAATACAGAAACTAACTTAATTTACTACGGGCATACCCTGTAGCCCGTACCAGCTTAACCCTAACTCTTAACTCTTTTACTTAACGTCAATTAAAACTTCTAATAATACTTTTTTAACATTTTTTGTTTTGAAGTTTAGACACTCTTAACCCTCTGTGTTTATTTTATGGCCTAGAAATTGTTGCTGTTCATTTATTTTGCCCATTTAAAGTTTAAACCTTGAAAAAGGTTAAAATATTTTATTTTTTTAATACCGAAACAATAACATATTAAAAAAATACATGCCACTCCATAATATTTAAGGTATTTAACTTAAGACATTGGTGTTAACGTATACCTTATAAAAAAATGCGTTTTTTAGAAATTACCAAGTTTATAAAAATATTGGCGATGCATTTTATTGCTTTTGGCCCTAAAATATTGAATTTTTAATTCTGCAAGCTAGTAAGCAAAAGAATTCGTTTCTTACTTATCAAACTTTGATAATAATAAAGAACTCAAAATATATCTTACCTGCCCTGTGTCCGTTAAAGTAACCCATGTAGTTACTGGCTGCCTTAAACTAACATCTGTAAGTCGTAACTCTCCCTCCCCAATAAGGGTGTGTGATAATAAATCTGTAGCATAGAGTTGAAAACATAATGCTCGCTAAAATATATTTTTTAAATATTTTATCTATATATTATAAATTATATAAAAAAATTAAAACAAACACAATAAATACCTGCATTTGTTCTCGGGGATTTAATGAAAACAGAAATCTTTCCTTGTAACTCGGACTACTAGTACTACGATAAACCCTGGTTTGAATTGTTGCTTCTTTATCTGGAAGCAAAGATACCCTTACGTAGGTATCCAAAAACCCATCTACTTTTGCTACTCCACTTAAGTCTTTTGCTTCCAGTACGTTTACTATGAAATCCCAACTTTCGCTGAAAAACAAGTTAATATAAATAAGAACTTAAACAGTTTGTACTATAATATACCTGGGAACTCAATTGTTGCTACCCATCGGTTTTTGAAAGAAAGTTTTAAAAATTTTATGGTGGGGTAAAAATTTACATTTTTCGCATTGTTTCAACTTAAAATTTACTTTACGATTTAACCGAAAATTTAACACTTTTAATTAGGGTTGCATCCGTCTCGATATATCGGGAATGTCACCGTTATTAGGTCCCGATTTCATAGCGAGAAGTAACAAGTTATGATATGGAACAATATATTTAATTTTGTATGAACCCCTTAGAATTAGAATTTATCAAAATATGTATGTAAATACTTATTTTAGTTCCTTTACATAATATCAGAATTGTTCATTAATGGCAAGACTGTTGGCAGAATCTGTCGAAGCAATTTTGCATATCAGTATACCTTTAAAATGCTGCTGAATTTTATAAATACATTAAAACACAAAAATATATAGTGCAGCCCCCCTCCCCCGCTAAATTTAATCTTATCAGAAACCAAGGTGTCCTGACATTGAATAGAGAATTTATGGCAACACTATTTGTAATACATGTGCCTACTTTTTATTATTCATTTTAATTTGTATATGTTTTTTTATAATTATTTTAGCATAGTGCTTATGTGCAAGATAGTGGCCATGGATCAGTTTTAATAAAAACCAGGTGCGGCCATTTTGATAAATTAAACAAAAATTCTAAAATTTTACAAAACCATATATTTTCGGTATCACTGAAGAACGCTACCTTGTTTTGATTTCTGAAATCCAAAAATTGCCCAAAGACGTGAGATATAGTACATTTCCTTTTAGAAATATACTATGTTGTTCATTGTGTTTTGAAAAGCCTAGTTAGGTAATTATAATTTTGTATGTGTTGCAATATTCAAGACATATCAGGAATTATTAAAAAATAACACCTGTATTTCTTATGATTAAAATTCAAATAGAGGTATGATTAAGATAAATCTTAATATTTTGGCATCTGGGGTTTTTCTGTTTGCCATTTAATGATGGGCACCGTATATTTATTATAGTTACAATATATATTTTTTGGGGATTAATTAGGATTAAATAGCCCTTTTAAACATACTTAACAAAATTAGGTATTCTTGACAAACAGTCAGAAATTATTCCAAAAATGCGGGAGTAAAACTCCTTACTGCTTGTAAATTACTTGCAAAGTAAGATTTTGCATCCGTTGGATATTATTCACTTTGAGGATGCGGATTTTTACACTAGACAAAGTTCTTTCTTTCAGAGCTAATTGAGATCACCAACCGCAGACCGGTTTCGAACTATTTCAGTAAGGTGTAGGCGATAACAGCAAGCTCTAAAAATTCCTATAAGAAGCAAATATGTCGAATAAACGTAGTAGTTTATTGTCCATTACGCCATCTATTGGAAGTGTAAAAAAATAAGCGAACTGGGTCCGTAATATTAATACTTAACAAAATTAAGTATTCTAGACAAACAGTCAGAAATTATTTCAAAAAATGAGGGACTAAACCTTCTTACTGCTTGTAAATTACTACAGGAATTTTTTTGAGCTTCTTATTATCGCCTACACCGTACTGATGAGAACCAAAATAGTTCGAAACCGGTCTGCGGTTGGTGATCTCAATTAGCTCTGAGAGAGACCTTTGGCTAGTGTAAAAATCCGCATCGCCAGAGTGCATAATATCCAACGGATGCAAAATCTTGCTTTGCAACTAACTTACGAGCAGTAAGCAATTTTATTCCCTCATTTTTTGGGACCTTTTAAACATGTTATTATAGCAAGCAAAACCGTATAAAAAATAAAACCAATTAACTTAAAAATTTAGAAATACCACTTTGTCTGATAAAAGTTTCATTTTTACAAACCTGTCATATTCTAGGCCGATGCATAAATATCCGGTAATATTAAAACTTTCCAGATCTCCTAATGCCACTGATGTATCTGAACAAACACTATCGCATGAAAGAGCTTCTTTTAGAGCAACTGAAACTACATCGGATTCTTCGAAATTAGATGAACTGTCAGATGCCTTATCTAAAAAAAATAAAAGGAGGTTTACCAATACGTAATTAAAGTAGTTTTAAACTACATATTAGACAAAAATATTGATTTTGGTGCCTTGGTATTTAAGTACCAGAAATGTGTGTATCATACCTTTTTCTACTTTCCTGTTTACATTTTTCATAAATTAAATGAATTATGTTGCATGCATACTGTTGCTAAAACTTTTCTTTAACGAGAAGCAAATTTATAGACTAATATTTGGATTCTAATAATCATAGTATTATTTACTAATTTGTAAAAAATAATTATTGTAAAATTATGTGTTCCTTTAATCCGGATTTTGACGGTAAATTCTATAAAAAGCTGATAAAAATAAGGGACATGGCAGTGACAGTAATTTACCTACTTCATTATCTCACTACTTAAAAGTATTTTGTATTTGGTTAAGATTAGCAGTTGCATCTAAATATTTAAGTCATGGTCCCTTACTTATTTTTTACTTTTTTTATTTTTATTTTTATTTTTATTTTTATTTTTATTTTTATTTTTATTTTTATTTTTATTTTTATTTTTATTTTTATTTTTATTTTTATTTTTATTTTTATTTTTATTTTTATTTTTATTTTTTTTTGAACAAACCCTATGTGATATTATTTTAAGTTAATATTTCTTTAAAGCCACTGACTTTAAAACAAATTTTATCAATTTGAAACGGATTTGCAAAATTTAACTGTTTTTATATATTTTTTTATCCAACCTCTAACTTTAAGTTTGTTGCAAGAATATTTAATAGAATCAGTGGCGTAGCTATGTATACAAGGGCCCTGGGACACAAAATAAGTAGGTCCTCAAATAAGGCATTTAAAATTTCGATGTATTCCAAGCAACCAAAGGTTCCTACTTACTTTCTTAAAATAAAACACATCAAGAATTTCAGTAAGTAAGCAAAGGCCTTGGGGCAAAAAGGGAGGCCCCAACTAACTTCACAATTTAAAATTCTTCGTATCTGTACGTGGGACAAATTTTCATTACTTCTGTTATTTATACTTCGTATGTCACACTCCGAGGGTCCCCTGAGCTTGGGGGCCTCGGGGCACTGCCCTGCTTAGCCCTTTAGTAGCTACGCCACTGAATAGAATTTTAGAATTTTAAAAATAACATTTTTTAAGGGCAAATACAGTACAAATACTATAAGCATATAAAAACTTCTTCTTTACCGTATACCACAGTCAGTAGGTATTTTGTATCATATGTTTCAAAAGTGTAGAACAGGTAATTCAGATCTTAAAAAATAAATAAATACAATTTTTTAATAGGAGGCTATGATTTGGTATTTGGCCATAGATTTTAAGTCTAAAATTTTTTTTCTTTCGCATTTTCTAATAATTTTAAAATAAGGTCATTTTACTTAAGATATTTTCAATGACCTATCCTGTTTACCAAGAAACTTTTAAGCACACCATTACAATGGAAACTTTGGCAACACCAATTTTTTTTTATGTAATTGGTTAGTTTTCTAGTATTTAGTCTATTACAATAATATTACCCTACTATACTTAAGGTTTTTAATAATATTTTAAAGCCTACCACTTAGATATTAGATAAAATATAATATACGGAACAGCATCAGCTAAGTCGAAAGGTATACTGGCAATTTGTGGAAAAGAGACGGTCTAACGCGTACAGAATACCAACAGCTAAAAATTAAATGAATTTATCCAGCATGTAAACAAGCTGACACACCGTACTGCGTCGAAATGTGGACAAAAATTCCAAAAGAAATATATTCCTAAAATATAAAATGTATATTATGTGTTAAAATGTATTATAACATTACATTATTATTAATAACAAAACTTTTTAGCGCAATAAGACTAATGCAATTTTTGTCCCAAAATCCATCACCTAACTCACTCTGCATCGGTCCCGCTTTATTTTTGATTTTCTAGCCTATTTATCTTTTTACTTAGCTAAACCGGTGTAAACAAATCTTTGAAAGCGAATTTTCAACGCCGCTGCGTACGTACATTTTCGAGCTGTTTTTTTAAATTAAATTAAATACCCTTTGATTCGCTGCTTTGTTGATGCTGTTGCTGATGAATAACAAACAGTTTTAATGGAGCACTTTGAGTCCTTGATACGTGTCTGGAAGAAGAAACTGGAGGAGGATCCAGATTGACTGGAAACGATGATTGCGATGCGAGCGTTGCAACATTGATGGAGCTTACTGGTCGAGGTATGGGTGATATTGAAGTTGACTCTATTGACAACCCATCACTACAACCAGAAGTTAAATATTTATGTAAATGTATTTAAATTCTAGTTTTAGGCCCATTTTTACAAGAGAACATATATTTCGTTACACAAAGTGTATTTCCTTAAAGCCCTAACTTTTATTTTTTTAAACAGAATAATTTAAAAAATTAAAACTTAAAAGACAATAAAATTGATGCATGAATGCTATATTTGCAAGTAAAATTGACAAATGAATATTTCAAAATGGCTGCTGGGCGCCATATTGGGAAACAAATTAAATAAAAGGGTGTCGTGTAGCACATCATTTTAAAGCTCTTGGCGAGTACTTTATAACCATAGAATAGAAAGACAATACCTTCACCTACTCAACCTTACCTTACCAAAAATCTTGGTAATTATAGTACCCACATTTTGTATTAGGTAAGGGTATTTACTATACGAGTATATTCGTAGTATATGTATAGTCATAAAGTATTTGTCAAAAGCTTTAAAATAATGTTTACAAGAACCCCTTTTACATTTTTTCAGGTTGTCGCTGAGCAGCCATCTTCATAATTTTAACTCTTAACTCTACTCTAAAATATAGTATTAACGATTAAATTTTATTTCCTAAAGTTTTAATTTAGTAAATTAATCCGTTCAATAAATTAAAGACCGAAATCCGAATAGAAAGCGACCTTTATCCAATTTAGTTGTATAATACTTACATAGCTGATTTGCTTTGGGGGTGAGAAGTTTCTTATCTGGTTCTTCACTTTCTTTTTCCGTTTCTTCTTTTCTAATTATAGTTGGTAACAGTGTGCTGGGAACTGGTGCAGGTCTAAGGGGCTGTGGAGGAATAACATCACTTTCATCTATACTATTTTGCCAATCTGTAAGGCTTGTTGTGGCCACTGAGGTTTTAAAGTCTCTATCAATTGAATCAAACCGCTTAAAACTTCCACTACTCCAGTCCAGTTGAATGTCGGAATCTGAATGTACCTAAACAAAATAAGATTTCTGGATAATATAAAAAAATAATAAAATTAAATTTTGTTTTAACTCAAAACCAACACATGATAAAAAGTTTTGTAGAAAGTTAATTCTATAAAGACAAATTTATATTTAGCTATACCGTGTGGTGCATCGCCCGAATGACCATAGGAAATCTATGATGTAAATTTTGATACCTTTAAATATCTATTATATTATTATATTATAATATGATAAGCTTACAGACTAAATTTAGTTATTTTCTAATAAGCCAATTAAATTTTATTTAAGAAAAACTAATTGTCAAAGTGTTGCCTACCTGATACAAAACCTTAATGAATTCACCAGTAATGAATAGTATGAATATAATAAAAGATTTTTTCATGCAATAATAATCTTTCAGTTTTCTGTTGAGAGGCCACTGGACTTGTGGAATGTATTTAACTTGGAGCTAAATAATTCTCTTAATGTAGCAAATAACACTGTCACATTGCATTAACATGAGAATGAAGATATTTCAAATATATGCGTGGGTTTTTTATAGATTTAATAAATCCTGTAAACCTATTTTTAACCGACTTTAAAAAATGAAAGGTTCTCAATTCGCCTGTAGGTTTTTGTATATGTTAGGCGATTACTCCAGCGTTTGTAAACCGATTTTAAGAATTATTTTTTTATTTGATAGAGGTCACTTTCGCGGTGATTCCATAAAAAACCTTAACCTTAACGTCAGAATCGCGAGAGAAAAAGGTACGAGACCGATTTTTTCTCTCTATCGTACGCTGTTTGTGCGGTTAAGCTGCCTCTAAGTAGGTATATGCTTAGATAATAAAGAATAAAGTTAAAAAAGAAAGAGATCAGCGGCGCATTTAGAATCAACAACCTTGGGGTAAAATTTATCTTTTTCGTCAAAAAAGTGAAAAATAAGCATTAGAAAAAATTAACCGACTTTAAAAAAGTAATAAAATCTACCAAAAAGTAAAAAAAATTAAAAAGATGTCGGGTAATAACATATTGTGCTAAAGTACTAAATGTAAAAACCTAAATAAACAAAAGTTTTTATACTTTAATACCACATAATATTCCCCTACTTCTTTTTTATTATTTTTAACTCTTTTAGTGTTTTTTTGTTGTTGTTAGCGGTTTTATTTTTTTATGTTTATTTTATTCTTTACTTAAGCTAAACAAATTATTATTTATTTCGGTCAAGTTTAAGGTTTATAAACTTACCAGATACCCGTTGGCGTTGTAGTGTCCTTTAAGTCTTGTAAGACCGACTTTTTCCTCTTTATTGGAAGTTATCCAAGTATTTATCCAGCTAATAATATTTAGAGAATGATAAAAAAATATAAATATCAGTACGGCAATCACTATAATGCAAATAATTGTGACTGCAATTTGCTCGCTTCCCATATCTAGAAAAAAATATATTAACAATTACTTTTTACATGGCATTAAAAAGAAAATAACTGTTTTGCTATATATTTTTTTCTTTATATGGTAAATTTGACTGCTTTTGATTTAAAGATCTACAAATAGTGTAAGCTCTTGGCTAGAAATAGAACCAGATAAAATGAAACATTTTATATTTTTTAAATCGAAATTAATTAAAAAGAAAAAACAAAATTGGACAGGTAGGTTTAAAAGTAAATGGCGCAGGTTAATTAAAAATAAAACAGACTATTTTTAATAATTTTGATTATAAAAACTTTTATTTAAATATATCTAATAAAACCAAACAATGCTAGTTAGTACTATAATTAATATCCTATATAGGTATAAAGTAGACTAGATTATACTTATTACTTTAAAAACATTAATAAAAAATAAAAACCATTCTATTATATGTTTATAATAGTATCAGTATTAGAAAATTACTCCATAGTTCTTGTTTATTGATTAATTATTGGTACATATATTTAACTTTCTTTGTACTGTCAAACTATAGCCAATATAAAACTATAATAGTCGTATATTTTGTATATATCATTAAAAAAAAATATTGTCACCATAATTCTTTAGTAGTAAAGTCATAAGAAAGCAGTATTTGGAATTGAATAAATTTAAAAAATAAAATATATAGATAAGCTTGTAACACATTTAGCCAATATTAAAAATTTTGTCCTTTATAAAAAATATTTAAACAATTAAAAAACTGATTGCCTAACGCTTGTATTGGTTTCAATATAATAATAATGATGTCCAAATTTACTAATATATGATACGCGTTTTGCAGTATAAATAAAAATATTTAAACTGAACCTAAATTTGCTATTTTGGTTTTGTATATTGAAAAATATGATATATTTAATAAACGCTTAGTACATTTAATTGTTATGTTATATGCTTATGTACTTACCTATTTCTTAGCTATCATTGGAAACAGTTTTTCATTTTTGTAAGTTAAACATTACAATTGTAAGTGTAAACAAATGTCATTTTATATACTTTTTAGGTAATAAAAATAATTTTTTTGGCACAGTATTTCTTCAATTTAATTAATTTACTAAAAATTAACATGTTGTGTTGAAGCAGGCCTGTGTGCGTTATAATAAGCGATTTTAAGTGTATTTAATTAAAATCGACAACGTTACATTGCGGGATGCTTCTATAGCCTAGACAGGCAAAAGTAAAATACAAGGGTGGCAGAGGCGTAAACGACGATAAAGTTGTAGGCCTGAAAACATATTTAAAAGGATATTATCGTAATTAAGTAGCAAGTTTACAAAATGCATTTAAAATGATAGACGATAAAATTCATATTTTTTTAGAAATTTACGTTAATATTTTTAGGAGAATAACAATAAATAACCGTTTTAAATAACAGCAACATAAAAAATAATGTTTGTTTGGACTAATTAGGGGTCAAATTATTTTCAGCCCTTAATATTAACATTAGGGGTGCATCTCTAAAATAATTAATTTTTAAACAATTGTTGCATTTTTATACAAAATCAGACAATCTTAAGCCTTCAAACAATTCATGTTCTTGACGGAAATTAAATTCTTTACAAAAAGCTTTTCTAGTAATTTTCCGTAGAACAAGCCGTTTTATTGTAATCGAGCATTAAACATTGTTTTTTTTTCATTTTGTCAATTAGATTCTGGACTTTTTAAACTACTATAAATATTAATATCTTTATAAAACAAATTATTATTTTTAAGGAAAATTTTATGCTGTATAAAAAGGTCTTGGAACATTTTTCGATAAATTCATTTCTAAAGTAATTCAATGATGAAATTGAAATTAAAATTTATTTCAACTTTAAAAGGAAAGATACCTTTTTGTAGAGCATAAGTTTTTTTAAGAACAATTATTATTTTTTTAAAGATATTGATATTTATGGTAGTTTAACAAATTCAAAATCTAAGTGACCAAATTTAAAAAATAATAATAAAATTAATGATTAAGACGCGATTACAAGAAAACGACTCGTTCTACGGAAATTTACTAATAGTGCTTTTTGTAGATAATTTAATTTTCTTTAAGAATGGTTGTGGTTCGGCAAATTGGTCGAAGGCTAAAGATTAACCGATTCCCAAATTTTGTACAAAAATGCAACAATTATTAAAAAATCAATAATTTTAATGTTATTAATGTTATTAATAAGGGCGGAAAATTTCAGGATTAATTTTTTTCGTCGTCATGAACAATTTTTCTACAGGATCGTTACAAAAATAGAACTGTTTGTTTGTTTTTGGCCCAGTCTAGTATTCAGTAACTCCATAGACAAACTTTAGGGGTGATTATTTCACAAAAAAATAAGGAAAAAGCTTTCTATTAATATATATCCCAAAGGTCTTAGGGGACGTCCAGAAATTACGTGATGTGTTTGTTTCAATTTTTCGACCTTGATTCAACCTCCCCCAATCTCACGTAATTTTTTTAAATTTAAACTGGCACCCAGTTTTTGAACCAAAATATTGATTTTGTTGTTGAAATCATTTTGAAGAGCAGAGAAGACACTTTAATTTTTTTCTAGGGCACCTGTCCAAATCTCGTTACATGTTTCCTGTTTCTAGCAGAAAAAAATGACGTGATATTTGCAGAGACCCCTCTCCCCCAGGGTGAGATTTGGTAAGATTCAACTGAACCCCCTTTCCTCCCTAAATGCCTTAAATAATTTATAAATGATTCATCAAATAAGGTCATGAACTCGGAGGTGTTAATATTTTAGGAAATTTCTAGAAAAAAAAACTCATTGTCGTCGGTAAAAAAATGCAAAAACAAACGCAAAAAAACACATACAGGATGTCCAGTAACTCAACCGACAAACTTTAACGGGTATATCTAAAATGAAAAATAAAAAAACCTCACATGTGTGCCCTACATATCTTACGTTTTTAAACTACAGAAAGCCAAAAATTTTCAAAAATTATTTTATTACATTATTATATACCAATTCATAAACCAAATATTTTTAAAAAATTGGAAGACATCTTCTACGCATCACAAGACATTTTTGACATAAGAGAAAAAAATGGTTACTAGTGTCGTCCATAAAGGGTTTAGGGTAAATGTTTTTTAAGAAGAAAATAGTACGCCACTTCATTTTAATAAAATAAAAATCTTTTTGAAATTCTCATTCAGTTTAGAATAAATTTAATCTTTTGACTTTGTTTTTGAAGTACGGTTTACGCCAAAAAAAAAATAGAAATCATTTCTGGGCATGGTTAAATTATTATTTAATCAAAGAATAAATACCAAAGGTTATTTAATAACTGTAAAATTTAATATTACAATACAAAATGGCCATGCCAATAAATGTTTTTTATATTTTTATGCAATAACCGTTCATCAAGCATAAAAAAGTCAAAAGATTAAATTTGTTCTAAACTAAATAGGTATTCAAAAGAAAATATTTTTATTTTAGAAAAATGCAGTGGCGTACCATCTTTTTTTTAAAATATTTTCCCTAATCCGCTTATGTTTCTGGTAGGTCAAAACTTGTCTTCTGATGCGTAGGAGATGTCTTCCAAATTTTTTAAAAATATTTGGTATATAAGAAGACATTTTTAAATTTTTTAAAAAATATTTTAATTGGTTTAAAAGCTGTAATTTAAAACGATATATTTTTTTAATTTTTAACGCTCCGTAGTTTAAAACCTAAGACTTTTAGGACATATGTTCATAGGAAGTTTTTCTCATTTTTATTGTAGAATCACCCCTTACAGATTATCGAGAATGTTTATTATGAAAAATATTTGAAACCAAAAATAGTTTTTAGCTCTAGAATTAGGAATTTGTTCTCTTGGCTTCAAAAAATCATTTCAATAATTGTTTTATTTATGTTATATAAATTTTATGGTTTAAAATAAAATGTATATTATTTGTCAAACTGGTTTATGGCTTTGCTGCAAGGCAATCGCGAAATTTGTCTTTAATTTTAAACATAAAAATTCCTAAATTCAATATCCTCGAAAATTCCCAGATGACTACAATAATTCGTGATAATTCGAAAAAATTCGAATTATTCGAAATTTCTCGAATTATTCGATTTTTTTAATTATTCGAGAACTTTTGAATATCGAATTTCATTTTCGATTTGAGTTTCGAATCGAATATTAATATTCGATTCGATACGAATAATTCGCAAGTTCAAATTATTCGCACACCCTAGTATTAACGATTACAAACATTTAATTGATCCAGTCTCTAAAGTTTAAGAGGCACTGTTTAGAGGCCCTTGGATCACTTGTTCACGTCTGTGTCATGCGCAAATATAACCTTTATCAAATGATGGAATTAGTAATGCCTACAACTGAGCGCATTCAATAAAATAAAACGCAATGTTTGAAGCCTGGCTGATAATATTGTTAAAGATGTCAGGCCTGTCAGTCCAAAATTCAGCATTGTGATTGGTAAAATAGATTTTAAATTTATTTTGGCAACATAAAGTAATAAAGCTTTGTAATATTTTTTTTTAATACAAAAATTTTAGATTATGAAATTCCAAATTTTTATATACCGTGTGTCTACTTAAGTTCGCACCATATGGAAATCGTTTTTATTATTAATTTTTCGAAAAAACGTTGTGCTTTTTATTCTGCACAATCTAAAACCTAAGATACAATCTTCAGATATTAATTTTTTTGAGTGGTATACCTCTTGAGAAAAATTAATATTTTTTGACATACCTCGTATGCTACTGCAAAAACTTATTATCTGATGAAATTTTTATAAAGAATAACTTTGTTTCGTAAAATTATGAATAAAAATGTTTTCCATATGGTGCGAACTTAAGTGGACACTGCTGTATATATACAGGGTGTTTACTCATAACATAACTTATTCGACAAGCTTTAGGGCTTATTCTATAACAAAAAAAAAAAAAACTTTCTATGAACATATGCCCTAAACGTAGTTTTTAAACTACGAGGTGGTAAAACATTTAAATAATTATTGTTTATTTTATAACTTTTATACCAATTGTTCTTTTAAATTAAGGAGCGCCTCCTATGCAAAGGGACATTTTTGGCATACAGGACAAAAATTTTACTAGTGTCGTTCATGAGGAGTTTAAGGTAAATATAAAAAAAATGGTACGCCACTGCATTTTTTTAAAATAAAAATATTTTTCAAAATTCGCATTTAGTTTTACACAAATTTATTATTGATGCACGGTTGTTGCGTCGCTAAATAGAAACCATTTTCTGGCATGGTCAAATCTCTATCTAATTAAAAAATAAATATAACAAATGTGATATTTTACTGGAGAATTTGATATCATCGATACAGAAATGACCATGCCGAGAAATGATTTTTATTTAGTTCTGCGAAAACCATATATCAAATATAAATAAAAAAATAGATTTGTTCCAACCCTACTGGAAATTTAGTAAGTTAGTAAAATTACTTTTACTTTACAAAAATGCAGTAACGAATTTTTTTGTTAAAAAAATATTTAACTTAAACCTCTCATGGTCGACACTGGTACAAATTATTTTTTCTTTGTATGCCAAAAAAATTTCTTCTGATGCATAAGAGTGTGTACCCCAAATTTTTAAAAATATCCAAACTGATATAAAAGGTATTATAAAAAAGAAACAATATTTTTTTGTTTAAATTTTTAACACCCCATAGTTCAAAACCTAAGACGTTTAGAAAATATAAAGTTTTCTTCATATAAAATTAGCCCTTAAAGTTTGTCGGATAAGTTGTAAAACACTCTGTACAGAAGCATGTCCTTTGATGATAAAAATGCTTAATAATGAAAAGAAGTTAACAGTAGGTATTAATAAATAAGCGAGAGAGAATTTTTAGATTAAAAAAATATCACCTTTTATTATTTTAAACATGTGGATAAAGAAAAAGCTTCCTAAATAATAATATTGCAAATCTATTGCTTAAACAGTTATGACCAAGGATATAATTTATATAAGAAAAAACCCAACTTTTCGATACTCGTTGTGTAATGTAGGGTAGACCGAGGGAATTTGGATCAACTTTTGTTTAAGAATATAAGAATCATACTAAAGTGTAATAAATGCAACTTTTTATTGACCAAACAGTAATCAGTAACTATTCAGTTATCAATATACGTTCCAAAACTTTAATTACTTATAAATTCTTTAAAATAATAACATAAAACATGACTCACATACACAACATATTCCTATACCTATTAGGTACTATAAACTTTGGAATTACTGAAAATATTAAGATAATAAATATTGACGTTAACTTTAATTTGTAACCCATTTATAAATCACATATACACTGGCTTTCTTTTCTTCCCATATTAGCACATTTTTCGTGACACCAATCTTCGCATGCCACACACTGAATCCAATCCTCTGATTGTGGTTTAATAAATTTTTCTGCGCAATAACTACAACCAGTCTCTTTGTTTTGCATATATTCCTTTAATTTTTAACCCGGAATTCCATTTAAACGCGTTTTAAAAATATTACCGATATTCTTATTTTGATCCGATTTACCCACTGGGTCCTAATTCTCGAGCATAAGAGAACGGACTCGATCACATCGCCAAAATGATCGTTCACTTCCCGGACTGTTTTCCTTACAGTCGCGTGATGGGAACAGTCGTTTGTGTTCAAAAATACCTATTTAAGCTTTTCGAGAGAACTCCAACCACTTTTCTTATGAAACGCTGTTCCCCAGTTTCAAAATAAGGACCCTGATCCGATTCGTCACGGTCTACCCTAAGTTCTTGTGTTTATACATTTTCAGTTAAATCAAACAAAATTAAATGGTTTCCTAGTAATTACCAGTATTCCCTCAGTATAAGAGAAAAGTGTCTATTGTTTTTCATTGCTAATAATCCAAAAGGTTTCTATTGTAAAAAAGTATTATTTTTATATGTACGATTTTGATTTATGAAATTGAAAATGAAAATCCCCTTTTCTCAACGCGCTGCATTGGTCCTGCTTTGTTATTGCTTTACTTGCCTATGCACGTTTTGAATTAGCTGAACCCGCATATTTATGCTTACATAAATTAATGAAGTGCAATTATATATTCACTGGGGTTTTAAAATTCGTCTCCCCTCTTTTAATTCTGAACCGTGCGGTATATTTTTATGAAACTTTTCCATAAAACAATAATATATGACCAAGGCGTGACCAAGGTCTGCATTGTTTGACAAATCAATGTCAGCCTCTACATGTCAAGGTGACAGCTGGACGCAATTTTTTATTTTTATTTTTTATAGAAAAAATAGTAGGGGAGGAAGCGCTAGATTTGAAAAGTCATTTAATACAGGCTAAAAATTTTACAAGTTACAGCTTTATCCTTATATTTAACAGTGGCGAGCGTCAAAGCGGTGGATTCAACGAAACGATGGCAGCATCTGAAAGTCGGAAAAAAATTACAAAAAGTAATTTTATACTGTGTCAAAATTTTTAAGACAGTTCTTTGAATAATTTTAAAGTAAAAATAATAGTCAACTGTATTGAAGATGGTGAATCATACGTCAGTCACGCATATAAACATATAAAAAAAAAAGAAAATTACAAACTCATTTTATACATCATGAAATTTAAACATTTGATTATTTATATTGCCAAAATAATTTAAAATCTGGCAGCCGGACTTTTTATGGGGAAAAGACCGTCAGTCAACGCCATAAATATGCTGCGCCAAAATTCGTATTTTTCTTAAACGTTTTATGGCCTTTTTTCGTGTATTATAGAGAAAAACTGTAAATAGGTTTTTAAAAAATAATTAAACGATTTACAAAAATTTTTAGAATTTTTTAAAATTTCTATTTGTAAAGCGACAATTTACGGTTAAATTAGACACTGGTAGGAGTTATTCATTTTACAGTTAACAGGGCCTTATTTTTGAACTTTCCTGTATTTTTTAAAAACCAATATAGTCACTTTCGTGTATTTTTTCCGTAGAATTTAATAATCTAATCAGAAAAACATTTGGAAACAAAAACAAAAGAGTTACAGCACAAGTGACGTATTTTTTAAATGGAATACCCCGTATATTTTTATATCAATGAATAGAGATTGTCACGAAAAATTTATTGATATAGGGGTTGCTGGGTTTATTTCCTGCGGTTTTAATGCAATTGATTAAAAACTGCATTATACTATAAGAATAGTTTTACCCGAAAAACCTAGCTGCCACAGGTCACGGGTGCTTATTTGTCAAAGCCAAGAATTTTAAAAATACCTTTATTATTACATATTTGGTTAAGAAATGGACATATAATATCTACATAATTGATCAGATTTTGAGGATATAAAGTGTTCTACAAGTCACTAGTGAATTATAGACTTTAGCTCACTAGTGACTTATACTAATTCTTTATTACTTCCAACATTTCACAATTAAAAAATAACATAAAACAACTAATATATTATACTACAATTTATTCGTGTTTATATTAACAGTAATTGTTATATTAGATTTATCTTGGACAACGTTACATTGTGCGGAGTGTTCTTCAGGAAGTCTTTCAGCACTAGTACTTGCCTTGGTGCGCTCTTCACCCTGTATTCGTCTTGCAATCTCAAACTTGTTAGAGATGCAATCTTCTAAATATCCTTCTGCCACGGTAGAAGACTTCCACCCGCCATGGCGTTTAAGGTTGGTGATATCGGCCCCAGCGTTGACTAGAAGTGTCGCTGAAGAACGCCGCATGCTATGACCACTATATAAGATTTCATCAGGTAGTTGCAAATAATGAGCAACTACTCTCGGAATTTTCGAAATTTTATTTATTCCCACGCATTGCCTAGTGCATTTGCCTTTTTGAAAGTTGACAAAAATCTTTTGTGAGGCGTGTTCTCTGGCCTTAGGGACACATATTTTCTAAATAATTCAAGCACATTTACCAAAAATCCTTCTTTTAAAATTGTAAAGCTTCTCGATTTGTTCGTCTTGGTATCAGGTATAGAAACATATATGTACTGGCCTTTATCTACTATATCTTCAATACTTAAGCGAGTTAGTTCGTCACAACGGCATGCACCAGCGATTCCCAATATCAATGCAACCTATAAAAATCCGAACAGATAAATATTTAATACCAGAAACTAAAGTAAATTCATACCTTTGACATTAAGTGCTCGTCGTCAGGTGCCTCAGCCAAAAATTTTTCGATGTATTGCCTCTCCAGAATTTTTTGCCTTTTTCGGTTTGAAATTTCTTGAATTGCTCTTCAAATAAGCGACAACTTTTCCATACCTCCCTATATCCACGTTCTTATATACTTTTAAGGTCGTTTTTATCATTGAATACTTGGTCCACATTGATGAGGGAGCAACTTTTTTCGATAAAAACAGAAAGTAAGCACATAATAACATCTTCATTTATAGTACCAACTCCTCGCAGCACTTTCCTCCATGCTCACAAAATCTTCAAATTCTTTATTGTACGTTAGTTTTGACTCTCTGGAATTAAACATCTTCTGATAAAAACTTCATTATAAAACTGTCTCAAAAATTTTGACAAGGTTTTTTTTATCTTTTGGACAAACCACGAAGGCTAAAAGCCTAAATACTAACGTACCAAGTGGGTGTCTTAAGCGAGGTAAGAGGGAGTTTGTTGACACGGGACTTAAATACTTGAAGATTTGGGGGGAAGGAAAGACCTCCGCGGGCAGCAGGTTCCACAATCTAGAAACTCTAGGGATAAAAGAACGAACAAAGTGGGAAGTTCGGGGCCTGTCCAGTTGGACCGTATAGGGATGCATACGCTCGGAACCACGAGTTTCTCTGTTGGGAACCGCAAGTGGAGGAACTATACTGGACAATTCCTCAGAGCAGAAGCCATGGAAATACCTATAAAAAAGCGATAAATCCCCCACAGCCCGACGATGTGCAAGAGAGGGAAGCCTTTCTGTAAGTGAAGGATCATTAATGAGACGAATAGCTCTTCTTTGAATAGAATCAAGAATTCTTAGGGTCGTGGGGGACGCCATGCCCCAGATATGAGAACAATATTCCAAGGGAGGTCGGATTTGGGACACATACAAAGTGTATAAATTAGAAGGGGAAAAATACTTTTTGGCTCGAAAGAGAAATCCAAGCTTTTGAAGCTGCCGTGGCTATAGATACAATGTGATTATGCCAGTTAAGGTTACTTTCAAATGTGACGCCCACAAGATTAAAGGTGTCTTTGCTCTGTAAAACTTGCCGCTCATAAGTAGAGGATGAGTATTTGATGACTCTTTTCGCGACAAGGAACATGATTGTGTTTTGGATGCATTAAAATGGACGAGATTTTTAGCGCCCCAATCCAATAATAAATTAAGATCCTACGAAAGAGATATCTAAATCGCTCTGCGTTTGTTTTCCAAGTCAGGTTTAGTAATGGGTTTAGGAACCTGAAAACTGAAGTGAAAGGTATAAAATTACTTATTTTTAACGGCTTTCATTTGCTGCCACCGTTGACTCTACCGCAGGAGCGGCGCTCATTTTGCTGACTATCTAACACTATTTTACTGCTACAAATAAAATTCATTAGGTATAAAAATGGTATGAAAAACATAGCGTCATCACATATCATTTTTAAAGCTTCAGACAATTAATTTATAACCCAAGAATATAAAATCACCTACACATACTGCAAAATGGCGGTACTTTAATAATTATCTGAATTCCATATTTAGATGCTTATATTCCGAAACTAATAGAGTTAGACATATCCAATGTGGTATATTTCTAAAGCTCTTTTAAAGGTCTGAAAGAATTTTTAGTAGGCAACGTTTTGTCCTCTAGATATTTATTATCAATCTTAAATAGAAAATTAACTTAAATTCGCCGTTGTTGATTAAAAATTCTTTCCAGAAATCGTAATCAGCGCCCCAAAACCCCCGTATGCCAAAAAATCATCAAAATCGGCGTGGTGTCCGATAAGTAAACAATTACCTAAAATAAATAAAGTAACTAAAAATTTAAAATCTTGATTAGAAAAAAGCAAAAGCATGATCCCGGATAATAACATGTACGCTAAAAGTACTAAATGTTAACAACTAAACAAACACATGCTTCTTATACTTTAGTACAAAACGTTATTATCCGACTTTATGCTTTTTAATTTGTTTCTAATCATTTTTAAAAAATATTTTTTATATTTTGTAGTTTTTTATGTTTATGTTTCCCTTTTTAGCTTAATATTATTATTCTTAAATCCAACCATTCACTAAAAACACTACTACGTACCTAGTACCTCTTCTCTCAAGTAAAACTGTTAGCTGAAAGCAAAATAAAAATGCTTGCCTTTAATATCTATAAAATGGGGTATAAACGAAAACACTTGACAAAAAAATAAATTAAAAAAAAAAAAAAGACAACTCTTGACAACTTAGAAAATTTTGACGTTAATTTCGGCTTTTTCGATACGTCAGATATAAAAAAAAAATCAAGCCTAGTACCTTTGTCTTTCGCGATCCTGACTTGGTTTTCTTATGAGACCACCGCAGAAGTTCACACTTTCTGAATGAAAAAGAATTTTTAAAATCGGTTCACAATTGACTTGGTAATCGGTGTACAAAATATGTTATAAAGTAGTCGTAAAGGGGGTTTAAAATGAGGTATCATTTGACACTCTATTCCAATAAAAACATATGATAGTTATAAAGAGGTCTAGTTGTCACCTTGACTTTTTAAAGCTGTCATTGATATGTCGAAAAAAATGCAGACCTTAGTACGCCCAAAGGATTTGGCATTTAGAAGGAATGCGACGGACTTAAGATCTCGATTGTATAATATACAGGGTGCTTCCTCATTGCACGGTAAGAAAATCCAGGGGCATGTTGCTGGTCCAATTTTATAAAAAAAAGTTCATATAAACATGGAGTCCGAAAATGCTTTGTTCCTAAGAGTACAGGATGTTAAACCTTTAAAGAAAGAAATCAGGTTTTTAATAATATCTTGAATATGCCTTATCTGATTTTAATTGGCCGTAGTATTTGTTAAAATAGGAAGCTTATTTAGCCCTTAAATAATTTTAATTACCGAGACCAGTGCCGGCGTGAGACGCATCTTAGCCAAAAATGTACGCCACTCAATTTTTTGCCACTTTTATATTTTTTTCCGGATTAAACACCTAAAAATACAACTTTTTGTATTTTCATATTTTTAAGTGGCTTGCTTAGTTTTCCAGAAAAAACAAATAAAATCCGCTAAATTGCATAATCCTGGACCATACAAGAAACATTGGGGCATTAAAAAAGTATTATGAACAATCATGTAATAACAACAACAAATGCCTAATTAAATAACGTTTAACATCTACTTAACTATTTTTTATTAAAAATGGTGTGGAAACAATAAGGAAACACCCTGAATAATATATTTTTAAAGATATAATACAAGATGTACCACCACTTCTCCACCATCTCGTGTTTGTGTCATACGGAAACTAGAAGGCAACATCCGGGCAGGAATTGTGGTACATTTCCGCTGCTATACTGGTAAAAGGTCTTGTCAAACGCCGAAATAGGGAGGATTAAGTGTATGAACAATATTTTCATATATATTTTTTAATGTTTTACAAGAATTTTTGTAAAATTGATAGTAAAATTGCAAAGAAACTTTTTTAACATAGCGATTAAATTCTATTAAATTACTATAAAATTTTCAGCCTACACTGAATTAACAATGCTTAAATGGTAGGCAGGGTGTCCAGTCACTCCACAGATAAACTTTAAGGGACGATTATACAATAAAAAATAAGAAAACAAAACTTTATATAGACATATTATGTCCTAAACGTCTCAATTTTTGAACTACGGGGTGTTTTTGGGGTACACTTTCTATGCATCAGAAGACATTTTATGCTTTATTTGTTTTTGGGAGAGTTAAATTTAAACAAAATATTATTTGGCTTTTCTCCAGAATAAAATTAAAAGTTTATTCAATATTTTAAGAAAATTAAAACTTTTATATACTACGAAGAACTATTCTGTTCTTATATAATATAATAAAAGTTATGTTTACTTTAAAAGAAATAAAAAAGAATGAAATATTTAATATTAAGTTACTTACAATACAAAGGTTTAAATCTATAAACAAAGGTTCATAAGCTCTCGGTTGAAATTATTTTAATCCAATAAAAAAAATCGTACCAAGACGCCAGACGGAAACTGGGCCAATGGTTGCGTCTTAAAAATGTGGTAAATAGTTTATCAAAAATGTGGTAAATGTTTTACCAAAAATGTGGTAAACAGTTTACCTAAAAACTTATTGATAAACTTGTTAGAAAAACTGAAAAAGTTTTTAAATAAAAATGAAATGTCTGATGAACATTTTAAGGTTGACATTGCTTTTGGAAAAATTTACTGGTAAAAGATTTATAGGTATCTTAACCAAGTAAAAGAATAGTAAAAAATGTTTAGCCGCCATAAAATGAAGTATTTTATGCTTAATTTGTTTTCTGGGGGATAAAATTTAAACAAAATATTATTTGACTTCCCCAGAATAAAATTAAAAAGTTTATTCAATATTTCAAGAAAATTAAAACTTTTATATACTACGAAGAACTATTCTGTTTATACCCAATATAATAAAAGTTATGATTACTTTAAAAGAAATAAAATAATGAAATATTTAATATTAAGTTACTTATAATACAAAGGTTTTAATCTATTAATTTTTTAAATTTTATTCTGGAAAAAAGTCAAATAATATTTTGTTCAAATCAGATGACATTTTTGACACACAAGAAAAAAATAATTTTTATTAGTGTCGTAGGGGGTTTAGGGTAAATATTAAAAGAAAAGGTACGTTGCTTTTTTTATAAAAATATTTCGAATATTGACTTACTCTGTATATTTTTATTTGTTGAAAAAATTTCCTAACTAAAAACTGAATTAATTTATTAACATTCCATTTGTTTATTAATATTCCATATAGCCAATACACACTGTACGCTCGGTCAAATTTATATCGAACTATATTTAATCAACCCATTATTTTTTCTTTTGTCACATGTATCGTTCTGATAGAGAAAAAATAATACAAACGTTTGGGTCAGTCACGTGTACCACGTGAAGCACAAATTGCCAATTTGGTTTTAGTTTTTATCATAACACTATTTAATTTTTTAAAAAGCTTGTTTTAAAATGTTTTTTGTTGAAATAAAGCAAATTTAAACTCTACTTTTACAACAAAAATGTTATTGTATTAATTAAGGATATGCATGTTATTCCATTTTTTGACAATTTATAGGGCGTTATAATAAATAAGTAAAATATACTTTCGCATTTTTAAGCTGTGTAAGTTTGGAAGTTTTCTTGCATGACATTTTTCTTGCTGCAATTTTTCTTGCATGCAATTTTATTTAAATTTTTTAAAGTGTGAAATTTCTTGCTGCAATTTATTTTGACAATAAGGTGCAATAAACTTACCCAAATTTTAAATTAACTTTTAGTTAATTTTGTAACATTTTTAAAAATAAAATGAATGCACAAATTAATTTTTTAATTGTTATTTACAAGTATTCTCTAACCGACAATCGACGCTCTTCTAGGTTAAGTGTTTAGTAATAATTTTTTAAGTATGGTATATCAAAAATCACTAAAATAATTGCTAAAATTGCAGGATTATTACAAGAAAAATATCGCGTTACATATTCTTCTCGCATATAAGAAAAATTGCAGCAACAGAAAACCGCGCGTGGGCAGATAAAAAAATTGCAGCAAAAAAACCATCCTGCAAACTCTAAAAAACTTTATGGAAAATTCAAAATTAATAAAAAATAAAATAAATGTCAAGGAGTCAAATATGTTACAAAGTAAATGGGGATTTAAAAATATATGGCGTACTATACTTTTTTTTAAATTTCCCATTTACGCCACTGGTAAAAATATTTAAAAATCTTTTTCAATAAAAAATCCTGTTGGTGCTTAGAAGATGCGTTCCAAATTTCATGAAAATATTTTGAACAGTTTTAAAGTTATGATAAGAATATGATTTTTTCTTAAAACTTTACACGCTGTAGCTCAAAAGACAAGAGGATTAGGACATATGCTATTATTAATTTTTCTTCTCAAAATAAACTTAATTATATAAAGTTTACGCCTTATTGAATAAAAAAAAGAAAAAAATTCATAACTTTATTAAAGGGATCTTAATATACGTAAATAATTTAAGAATAACAAAGCTCTAATATTTTTTAAAAATTTAAGGGCAAAGGGGTTTATTTACGACCACTAGCGTAGCAGAGGAAAGCAGGGGTGGAGAGCCGAGAGCCCTGGACCCCAGTTGAAGGGGCTTCCAAAGAGGGATATAGGAAAAGTACAATTTTTTGTTTTTTGTAGGTATTACCTTGTTTCTTAAAAGAAAAAACGGAAAGAAAGGGGAGCCCTGAGAATAGAAAGGATATAATATAGGAAAAGAGGCTCCCGTTGGAAAGCGAGAACTTTTTTTGGTCTCAAATTAAAAAAAAAGACACTTACTGAAATGTTATGGGCCCCGAATTAACCTGGCGCCCCGGGCCCCAACTATTCTAGCTACGCCACTGTTTACGACAGCTAATTTAGTTAGATTTAATCTCTACGTCATAAGTTGGAAAAGTATTATTTTCATTTTTTTATAGAAGGTTTTGCGTTAAAAACATGACATAACTTTTAATTGTGAACAAGTTTTCTAAAGGTTATTTTCCTCTAAATTTTAGAATAAAGGGAGTTTTTTCATATGTCATATTCGTTAATTTGCACCTACCTCGTATATGCTATGATTTATTTAAATTTTGATCCGTGTTTTGTGAGTTTCGGTGTATGCGGACATTTTTATCAAGAATACATGTTTTGAAAAATCAAAAATAAAAAAGTGTTCCCTATGTTTAACATTTATGGCGGTCAGTGTATAACAGACTGATTGAAATTAAATCCACTATTTTTTTATTAATTTTAGTTTAAAAAGATTGTTGGGAAAAAATTCTGTAAAAGCCACATCCCTTATTATTTAATATATATAATAAATTTTAATTTTCCTTATGATTAACAATGGAAAGCTTATTTTATTGAGTTTAAAATTTTATAACTCTTTAATGGCTTATTAAAAAGGCTAAAATAAATAATTTTCTTGCAAAAAATATTTTAAATTATTTTTTGATAAACAGACGCGTATCGAAAATTATTTAACTTTAAAATTATTTATAATATTTTCTTATTTTTATCAATTTTTAGACAAAACCATGAAGTTTATTATAAATGTTATCAAATTTTTTAGATTTTTAGTATTTTTAATATTTTTTTGTTTCACAGATGTTTTTATTTAATTGTCAAATTTCTAATGCTATCGTATTTTAATTTTTCAATAATTTAATTTTTTTAACTAAAAAAATTATAATGTTTTCTTAACTTTGTGACATGACATAAAAGTAGTTTTATTACAATTCTAAAATGTTTTCTATAGATAATTCAAATTAAGTTTGCAACATTGCCAAAGCCCTCATCGGCATAAATTAAGTGTTTTGGTGGTTGTCATCATAGATTCCGTAAACAATGCTGCCATGAAGCAAACCGTCCAAAGTCGGATTTGTTATGCCTGCAGTTTAAGTGTAAATATTTAAGAATTTACGTTTTGTCACTTTATATAAAATTACGCGAAACGTAAGCTGATAACTAGTTACTTTTTGTTTTTTTAGGTTTTTAGACTATGATGCCTAATATTTTTATTGAAATTTATTGTTTCTTGTTTTCAATATGGATGGTGGAGGGGAGGATAACCACCTGAATGTTTTAAAAGTGTCCGTCGAAATCAGCTACTTAAGGTGGCGCCACAGTAGCCAGAGGAGATTTTTTAACCAATGAGCATGAATTATTAGAGTAAGATAAAAAATGAAAAAGGACAGATAGATACAAAATAAAAAAGGAAAAAATACCAAAATCCCTCCACTGGCTACTGTGGCGCCATCGCGTCATCCCAATTTGCTACATTCCGATGGCCACCTTTTAAACTTGTCCGCCATAAAAGATGGTTATCCTCCCCTCCACCATTCATATTTTTCCTAAGTGCTTGCTTCTAACCGAGACGCAAACCCAAAATCGTATATTTCTGTAAATATGGTAAATATTTTCGACACTTTTGATCTAGATACCCATTTTTATTAGCTGATTGACCGAATTGAAACACTGCTGCTCTTTAATTTGAAACCCATGTATTCGCTAATAACAAGTAGTAAGTATTGCAATTTTTTCATTTTTTGTAAAACACTTATTGTAATGTTTGATTAACGCTACCCACGTTTCGCAATATCATTAGCCGCACTTAATTTATTAAAAAACTTTACATAATTATTATAACTTTCTTATACTTACACTTTCGATACAAGGATATTCATGTGTCTGCAAAAATCACTCATATCTTTCTGCAATAATAATTTAAATTTATGAAAAAAATAAGATTAGATAGTATTAGAAATTTGACAAAGCGTCTGTGAAATTTAAAAAAAAATAAGAATATAATAAATAAAAAATAAGAATTTAACTAAATTTTTTGATAAACTTATTTTTTTGTGACAAAAATAGAAAAAAAATGAAAAAATATTATAAATTACATTTTAAAGTTGAATAACTTTAAAACGCGTTAGTTTATTAAAGAGAGTATTATGGAGGTTTTTGTAGAGCGTTTAATTTTATACAAGACAATGATTTGGTCTAGGCTTTATATTAAACCAATAAATAATTATAAAATTCTAAACTCAAAAAGAACTTTTCCATTTTAATCATTATGTAAATTAAAAATTATATGCGGGACCTATTAATATTAATATTAAGAGCTGTGGCTTTCACAGGATTTTTGTTTATTATTTCATACAATATTTTCGATATAATTAAGAAACAAAAATTGACGATTTTTTGAATCAGTCTACAGTATAATGTGCATTCATGGTAGAATATCAAAGATGTATAAATAATTTATACTATGTGTTTTATGAGTTACATGAGAATAAAAAAAATTACATGTTAAAGCTTCGTCAAATATAGATTTTGTTTTCGCGACGCCTTTTGCATTAATAATATATCTTTCTACGTACATCTATTTGTAGATAGAAAGAAATTTTCCAACAAAAGGAAAAAAATGTACGACTGCCATTGTTATTTTGTATTGGAGGGTTGAAAGTGAACGCAACGATGACTAGCTCGAAGGGGTGCATTTTGGGACATATGATTTTAGAAAAATGTCCTATTTTGACCCTTAAAATGCTTTTTAAAATATTTGTCTTAATCTTTGAAATAGTCTGTATATATAATGCGCATATGTGATAGCATATCAAAGATGTACAAATGTGAAAAAACATAAAAGGTTACACGTTAAAGATCGTCAAATATGGATTTTGTTTTCGCGACGCCTTTTGCATTACCAATATATCTATCTACCTACGTCTATTTGTATAAAGAGATAAATTTCCCAGCGAAAGGAAACGAAAATGTACGACCAAAGTCCCGCGGGCTCTGATAAGCTTGAGGTGGGTTCATTCAACGGGCGCGTTGCGTGGTGGCCAGCGCGAAGCTTCGAAGTTCTCTCTTTTCCTCATTTATTAAGTTTCAAAATATCACACCTCGCTCGTTGAACAGCTGTTGCACTTTTGAGCTTCGATAAAAGTTTATGGTCCTTCGAACCAGGTTGGTTTCTGTCAAATTCATGTTCGATGTTGCTTTACGCAAGTTTTTAAAACTTTGTTATGCCGCATAAGTAAACTAAAATACTATTAATGTTGCTTTGCTTGTCAAATACTTTATTTTAAAATAGGAATTGTAAACACAGACAATTCAAAACGTATCAAAATAGAAAAATCTGTGAGCAAAATTGTGACTAAAGAAATAATTTATATATGAATTTTAAATTACTTCCAAAAAATTTTTTTAATAAAGAAACCCTATACAGTTGCGTGTTTCACAACTTGTCCGACGAACTTTAAGGGCTAATTCTACAATGAAAAAATAAGAAAAAAACTTCATACCAAAAATATAAACATATGTTCTAAACGTCTTAGTTTTTAACCTACAGGGTGTTAGAAAAATTTAAAAATATATTTTTTTATTCACTAGAAGACATTTTTGGGCATACAAGAAAAATATATTAATTTTTAATAGTGTCGTCCATGAGAGATTTAAGGTAAAAATAAAAAAAATGGTACGCCACTGCATTTATTTTTAAATTTCCATTTACTTTGTAACAAATTTGATCTCTTTCATTTTTGTTTATTTAATGAACGGTTTTCGCGTAAATAAATGGAAACCATTCGGCATGGTCATATCCCTATAAAAAAAAATAACAAAGGTGATTTTTTACTGTAGAATTTTATATTATCGATGCAAAATGACCATGCTGAGAAATAGTTTATATTAATATACGCGAAAACCGTGCATCAAATAAAAAAGTCAAGAAGTCAAATTTGTTTCAAACTAAATGGGAATGTTAAAAAATATTTTAATTTAAGAAAAATGTATTGGCGGATCATTTTTTAAATAAACAATATTTACCTTTAACCTCTCGTGGACGAAACTAGTAAATATATATTTTTCTTGTATGCCAAAAAATGTCTTTTGGTGCTTAGGATGTATCCCTTATTTTTTTATTATCTTAATTGGTATAAAAGTTATGTTAAAAAACAATAATTTTTTAAAATTGTTGACACCCTCTAGTTTAAAAACTAAGACGTTTAAGACATATGTTCATATAAAGTTTTTTCTTGGGTTTAATTGTAAAATTAGACCTTAAAGTTTGTCGGATAAATTGTAAAACACTCTTTAGAAAAATAAACCGCAATTTTTATTTGATCCTAAAAATGTTGTTGTTTATACAGGAATATAATAGTAAATAATTAAATATAGAAAATACTTGTTCTTGTCTACAAATGGTACATATTAAAATTCTATATTCTGGCTGTTCTTAGCAGGAGGCTCAGCACTATAGGTTTCTTGTTTTTAGTATATGGCGTATGCTTACCAAAGCTCTAGCTCTAATGCCAAACAATAAATTTGTGAAATAATATTCTACTAAACTTTAAAACATTTTAAAAACATTGTATTTTATATAATATTATTGTTTAAAAATGCTTTAAAACAAACCATCTGCGGATACAACAAAAAATATTCTTTATTTTAAACTAAAAAAAGTATGTTGAATTTATGAAAAAAATAATTTAACTCGCTACTCTTAGGTGGTAAATCTTAAAAGTTTATCATTTCGTACAAAAGTTCTAATTGGTCACATATAAAAGACAAAATTTTAATATTGCCATAAAACGAAACTCAAGTAGTCAACTAGTAGTTTCATTTTGATAAAAGTTACCACTGCGAGTATAAGTTACAAGAGGTAAATACAGCTCTAAAAGTGTAATAGTTTCGGATTATTATTCTTATTTTATTTAAATTATTTTATATTTCTTATTTTTATTTTAAGTATTTTTAAATTTTATTAACTTAATTAAAGCAAATTACCCATTTTTTTTAAGTAAAACCACATTGGCCTAAATAATCCACTAAATTTAAAAAACCCAAAAGTAAAGGTTATTTTTGGGC